>WYDI02012811.1:0-79110 GCA_009867235.2 Psittacus erithacus | reverse complement strand
ATCCCTGGCAGTGTTCAAGGCCAGGTTGGACAGAGCCTTGGGTGACATGGTTTAGTGTGAGGTGTCCCTGCCCATGTCAGGGGGGGTTGGAACTAAATGGTCTTAAGGTCCTTTCCAACCCTAACTATTCTACGATTCTGTGATTCTTTGGTTCTGGGTTCTTTGTTTTCCAAAATGAAAAGCTATCTTTAAGGTGTAAGTCCACTGCTGTTTTCTGTACACAAGAGCTAGTATTTGCTGTGTGAGTATGCAGAGTATAGAATGTAATTATTAAAATGGGTTAGCTGTTTAAAGGTGATAGATGGGTATTTTAGCAGAACCCAGTGCTCTTTGGTATTAACACATTAGGATTCAATAAACAAAAAAGGACCTGAAGGCAAGGGAGTGTAAATCCTAGCAGTAGAAACCTGTGAATAGTTTTATTCATTAACTGATCCCCCATCATTTTTCCTGCTCATTCATCTTCCTGCCTCGTTCCTCACAGGGGAAGTTGCATTCACTGAAGTTGGCTGAGGTATCCTATTATGTTCCTGCCTGCATCACTTGTGAATCAGGCCTTTGGTTGTGCTCCTGAAAACATAACAACCCTGGCTGGCTTTTGATGTCAACAAGAATTTATTTGGTGAAATAAGCACCATCATTGTATTGGATCTGCCTTGCATTTATGCTAGGTGTCTGCCTGCTGTGGCTGTGCTGAGACATTCACCCATGTCCCTGTGGCTTTGGGTAGCCTGGGCTTTAACCCTGCAGGACTCTGGCTTCCCACCTGGTCGTACAGACACTACTATTCATCTTCTTCCTTTCAGCATAACAGCCCAATGAGGCTGAAGTTCTACTATCACACTATTTTAAAGCCTCTCATGTTCATGTTTCTTTGTCAACTGATGTCAGTCACTGTAACTCCACATATTCTGGCATTGCCCTTGCATTTGGTTTATTGCTGATCGCTGTAATATAATTTGGCACCAACAGATACGTCTTTGCCTGTCAGTAATTTGAGAACAGTTGTTTGGACAAGCGATAGAACTGTCTGTTTTTTGTCCTCCTGCTTTAGCTGAGCAATCTTTCTTGGTAAAGCAATGTTGACATGTATATTCTGTCAGTTACAGCACATGGTATGTCATAACTGTTCATAGTGTGGGCACATCAACAATGAAATCATGGCAATGCCAAAATAAACAAAACCTAACTAGGAGGGCTTTCAAAATCAACAGTGTAATGTGACAAAGAAAGCAAAATTAGAATGGCCGCTAGGGAGTTATCTTAAGCCAAATCTAAAGTGTATTCTACTTTTTTACTTAATTTTTATTGGCTATAACTCAGGCAAATAATATAGCAACATAGATGTTATAAGATATATATGAAAAAAAGTCTTCATGTAGGAAATGTCTCAATTGTGGTGTTACAAAAATTCTGATGTCAAGAATGCCTTGAGAGGTTGAAGCACCCTCATTTCTGATACTTTGGAAACCTGGCTACATCTGGTTCTGCTTAAAAGGCAGTTTTACAGCAGCACTGGAAAGAAGCAGTAGTGGATACATGACAACGTACAGATGATGACTTGTCAGGAAGGCATAAGAGTGCTTCACAGCTACTGTGGTATTAACAGAACTGCAGATAGGGAAGAAGTTGTTTGAACACAAAAAGCCAGGTGATCTTGATTGTAGTTTCAGACATTACCTAAAATGATTTATCAACTTTTGAGCCTTGGCTTCCATTTTAGAAACGTGAAACTAATTCATAAAGTGCTTTAAACACTCAGGTGGAGCATCTTTCACCCAGAACCCCTGTCTAGAAAGTACTTTGGGTTGGTGTCGATTGCTTTTGTCAGCTCACAGTATATGTAGTGTATGTAGTATATGCAAGCAGCTACCTGCAGCTGAAGGTTTGTGGAACAAAGCTGAACTGTCCACTGCCAGGTTCTAACTTCTGAAAGCAGCTACTGTAAGCTTACAGTACTACACTGTACAGTATGTGCACTATGTACACATTTGGTTTGAATTCTCAGAACTTTCTGAGAAGCTGAGGCAAATGTGGAATTTTGATGCTGTAGCAGAGGGGAGGGGGGCTGCAGTTCTGTACTTTTTCACAGCCTCAGGGGCCCAGCTATTGCAGCATAATGAAATAGTTTAACATACTTCAGCCACTGTCTGCATGCTGCTCGCTGTTTGTCACTGAAGCCAAATTGCTTCTCTTGCCCTGCTTGTCCTCTCCTTTCGTACTGCTGTTGCAGGCTTAATTAGACGTGTTGGCTGCAAAAGCCGTAGTTGTGTGAATGGGTTTGCAGGGACACGTGTGTGAGTTTAGCTCCTGGAAACAACAGGGAACAAATGAGTATCTTTTATGAGGCTTGCCTGAAAGGGAACACAGAAAAGAAACTATCTTCCATTATGTAAGATGCCTTTCTGCCACAATTCCCAGTTGGTGCTTCCCACGGTAACTGGGCACAGTTGTTGCATGCTCTTGTTCTTGCAGAACAGGCATTACTGGAGGTAAGAGCACTGAAAGGAATTTAAATGCTAATTTATTTTTGGAATCAATTCTGATTTAAGGGAGTTCATGATCTTTATGGTTTGCTACCTGCAAATGTTTGAACTACACATATTTACTAGGAAGAATATCAATATGAAGTATGTTAAAACTTGAGCTGATAATCAGATGTAACATGGAGGTTGCAGGGGGAGATGAGGTTAGCTACATTTTGATTTCCTGGACAGATGCTTAGTTGCAGTATGCATTATTAACTAAGTCAATGCAAATGCCTTTGCAAGTTGTGCTGTATGCATTGATCACTGTGAATGCAACAGAAAATGTCCCATATTAACAAAACTAATCAAGACAAGTTGCAGAGTATTTTCTCAAATCAAAAAGCAAGCCAGGGAACAAGTCTCTTGGTTACCCAAGGGCAGAGGAAAGGGGAAGAGAAGAATAGGGGATCCTTGGTCTTGTAAACAAGGTCTGTAGGAAGAAGAGGCAGCATGGAGCATGCTGTGAGCAGCATCCACCCTGCTTTGTGTGAGCAAGGAGGCTCTACAGAGCAATGACAGAGGCAGAGGCATCAGAGGGGCCACAGCTGTAAGGAATTCACAGCCCCATCTGCCAGCAGGGGAAACAGGAGTTTGCAGTTTATGGATACAGGACAGACTGGGAGTGGGGGATAGGGGTGGAGGTTGATGAAGACACAGATGGTATCCCAGGCATGAGTGCCACGCTGGGTACTCACAACTGTAGGCCACACCTACAGTCACCAGCAACACTTGCTTTTATGTGTGCAGCCTGTACCTCATTTCAAAGCACTTGACGTGCTGGCACCCAGCCTAGCTCTGTCATGGCCATCTCACTGAGCAGCTGCATGCAGCCTCCAGCTTAACATGCTGTGCAGTGAGGGTGGGGTTAGGACTTGTTCCTATGCTCACCTGCTGACCTGGCAGAACCCCATGGGAAGCAGCATCTCTGATGACACGGCTGTACATCTGAATGCTCCAAGGGGATCCCAGGGTGGAAAAGTGGTTCCTGCATTCCTTTTCTATGAATTCTGGAAAACTTGGGTGCAGCATGTCTTTCCTGTGAAGCCTGGCAGTAACCCCAGCTAGTTCACGGGGGTTTTTATCCCCTGTGGGCTCCTGATAGTGTTTCCTGCATACATTAAGCTGCAGCCTGGTTACTGGGAAGGTGCTGGAAGTTAACAAGGCTCCATGAGGTGATAACTGTTCTCAAATACAGATAGTGTCCTCCAATTACTGTGAGATGGTGCTACAACTTCAAAGCTGAGGGCCCAGTTGTACCTCTGTATGCAAGAACCTTGACTCTGCACAGGTGATCTCCCATCCCAAAGAGGATGCAGTAAATCCAGACAGGGCTTGGCTCCTGCTGCAGCTGCATAAGCAAGCCTGCCATTCCAGACTGCTGATCAAACTCCAGGTTAGGGCTGTGGACCTGGTTAGGAAACACTATGATGAATTAAGAGGAATGTTCAGCCTGGCTACTGGACCAGAGAAGGAGCTTTCTTCTATACATGCTGCCTACTACCATCTGAAAAGGACAAGGTTTAGCATAGCCCAGCACAAAGGACCAACAGAGTGAGTGGGGAAACAACTGTTGGGTTGCTCCAACCACAGATGTAGCAGACACATGATGCATGGACCCAGCCCAAAGATACTCCGAGCAAAGCCCCAGGACACTTAATGTCAGCTTCTCCATACCACCTACTTCACTGTACTAATTCACTCCTGAATCAGCCTACTTCCTAATGTAGATGCAGTCACAGCTAAGTGGTTGTATGAACAAACTAGGATTAAGTTAGAGCAGCCTTTTGGCAGCAAATTCAGCTAGCATAGAGACAGGCCCTTACGGAAAGGTACCAGCTTTACAAAGCTTACAGCTAGGTTTCAAAGAGGCTGAGTACTGCCCATGAAGTTAATCAGCATTCAGCTTTTATTTACAATATACATACAGCAAGATTTGCTGAACCTGCTGAAGAAGGTGCAGAAATTGTGAAGTCATATATAGGCTGGCAGCTTTGTAGACGAGGTGTGAAGAGAATATTGTATCAGTCATAGGAAAAGTGGTAGAGATCCTGTTTGACAGCCATGAGTAAGCCAGGAACTCCTCGGCGACCCCCAAGTCTTGAAGAAAACACCACACTGGGAATAGCATCTTTGGAGGATGGGTGGGGAGAAGGGATGGTTCTAAGCAGATGGGCATCCTGGAGACTCCAAATTCTGGTGTAGCAATCCTGACCAACTGAAAAGGACAACAGAATGCAGCATTACATAAAAAGTACTTTACATGGCTCTGCAAGATTATCACACAGAAGCAGGTCTATGGGAAAAAAGCCCTGACCATTTCTACACACACTAGAGGCAAAGTGCTTATCAATACTTTGCAAAACAGACATTCTACACTGAATACTGAAAAAGTGGGGAAAATGTGTATTTCCTATTAGGCAATGAAAGGTATAATAAATCAGTATTTAGAGCACTTTCCTCATTAGCAAAGTCCTAAGCCAAAAAAGGGGAGGAAAAACCTCACTGTCAAATTAACAATTCTTCTTCTCACCTATTGACAAATCCAAGGAGAGGAGGTTACTGTGTTTACAGTGACATTGTGACACCTGGCTATACAATGAGGATTCAGGGGCTTTCCTACATCTATTGTTACCTTTCCTCCTCCCAGCCCCAATTAAAAAAAAAAAAATAAATCTCAGACTGTAGCCAAGTGTATTCAAAATGAACCTATGTGGTACAGACAGTTTACAAGGAGGTTGGCTTACATGCCAGTGCTTCAGTACATCGCATGACCCACTTAAGCATGAAACCAACCTATACATGGACTTTAGTCTCTATATAAAGTTATCACCAAGTCTCTTGTTTACATTCTGTGCTCTACTCTTGAGACACACTGTGGAAAGGATAATGCAGGACACAGCGGTAAGCCATTACATGCTACACAGAAGTGATTACTGTATGTGTGTGTCCATAACATTAGTTCTTAATTTTCATAGTACATCTAAGGCTAAATTTCTTCAGAATTTTAAAGATTTAACAGTTTTACAGCCTCCAACAGCTGTAGCTAAGAAACACTTCTCAGGCATAAGAAAATCACTGACATGCACTGTCTGAGTAGAGGGGAACAAAAAGTCAACCCACCTGCTGTTAGAAGTCCTTCCTCCTCATTTACATGCAGAGGGAGAATAGCATATTCATTGTGATGACCCTTGTACTGCTTCACACACTTTGCTGTTCTTAGGTCCCACAGTTTTATCTGCAAGTTGAAGTAATTGTTTGAAAGATTGTATTAAGAAAGCAGAGAGCACTTGATGGTGGACAAACACATAGACCTGGAAGAGGACACATATATGGAACTACCACCAGTTACGTACTATTCCCAAAGAACATGCATCCACCCTCAGGACTTGGATAAGTGCCTGTCAGTGCTCAGATACTAAAAAGAATGGAATATCCCAAACGTGACAAAGCCATACCTTGCCAGCCATATCTGCTGCCATAAGGTAATGTTCAGCCTTAAGAAGGAGAATGGATGTAACTGCTGAGTCATGGAAGAGCTGGATTGCCTTCCAGCTCTGGCCCTTTCGGTTGCGCTGACGCACATCAATGCTGAAAATCTCCCCTGAGCGGCACCCATTGTACAGCACTGGTGTCTGGAAGAGCCCAAGAGAAGGCCATGTACTATATACCATCTAAAAGGATCTTACAGGTTACACAGACAGCATCTTATGTAAAGCTTTTGAGCTTTTTGGTGCCAGCTGTCAAAAGTATTTTATTAACATGAGCATTAAGACCCAGATTTATTTTTTTTTTAACACACTGCAACATTTTTCATCCAACCCATTAGTTCCATTCAAACCTCAACTGTTAACTTTAGCTGTGAAAGTCCAGCTAGCAAAGTAGGAACTTAGTCTAACATAACAGCAGAACAGGAACTGGAATTCTCATATTCCAATTTCACCCTTCTCACTAAATGTTTGTGAATGCTTCCAGGAGTATTTAATAGGGGCTTTCTCCTTCTTGATGGAGACAATCAAGAGTGTTAACAAAATGAGGTCATTTGCCAAAGACAGAACAATTTTAACACACATTATCACTGCGCTTTTTGTACTTCCTTCGTTTCCTTTTTACCTCAATACAGTTAACAAAAGTTACCCCTGTTGCCACAGAGTTTGAAATCACTTAATCTTTGCTATTCAATTGCATGCAACTATCAGACCACACCAGCTGTGCTGTGAAGTATCCATCCAACAGTAACTGTAATCGCAACCTTATGTATGGCACCACGAGTTCAGTCACAGACAGAACAAAAAGCTATGGAAAAATGAAGGGCATGGTAGTTCTTACCTGTGTGGCAAACTGTTGTGCCAGTACATCACTACTGGTTCTAAATGACTGTTGACGCCCTGTCACTACATTGGCCACAAGAACTCGTCGTGTCAGGCCTAAGGAAGACAGATTATGCTCGTTTAGCTGTAATTTGGGTAGCAGCTTGGAGATTAATGCAAGAAGTCTTTCCCACTGAGACAGAAGTGGTTGCTAGCCTTGTGGATCACCTGTGCTGAAGCAGGCATTTATTTGAGGATTCAGGCACCAAGCACAGGACCAGGCAGTGGATATCTTGAAGCTGCACAGCATACCAGGTCGATCTCCTAGAAGAGAGGAGCAACACATGAAGCATCCATAAAATGTTAGGACAGGGTGATATCTCAGAAAGCCTCTCTGAATTTCCATAATTCTTTCAGCATTTCTATCTGAAGCAGAGAAAGTGTTACCCAGTTACTATCCCTGTGCTACTCGAGACAGGACACAAAAGTGGGGCTTCATGACTGTAAACTGAAGACTTGTAGTCTACATAGATGGATGATTGTGAGAGATTGTGAAATTTATTCAGCAGTTAGAGTGCTGACCATGGCAGGAAAGAAAAACTAACACTTGTCTTATAGCACTAAGAAAGTCATTTTTTAAAGACAAGTGAGCTAGAAACACAAAATATTTACTTCAAAAGCTATAGATTAGCCAAATCCTAACAACACCCTTGATTTGACTCTTACTTCTGTAGCTCCAGCATGAAGTCTACTAATTGACATAAATTTTAAGTCCTCAGTTTGCACTTACTTCATGCACATGCACCATGATTGTATGTATGTCAGCCAGCACAGGGGACATGTCTAATACACAGTTTTAGACAGATGAAATTGTACTTTACTCCCAGCATCTGCTTAGCAAGGTTCCCTCAAACCAACAGTTTAGGAGACTGAAGTCAGTCTAACTTGGAAATACCTGAAAAGGTTAATAGGAGATACCAGACAGGAGGACACGGGTAGAACTCAGGGCTTCTGATTTTGGTGAAGGGCTTCAAATGCTCTGCAAAGCAACTGGGCATACTGGCCTAGTAGCCAGCATGAGTCAGTGAAGAACCAGTGACTTTTGCATTATTTTTTTAACGGCAGCATGGCATTAAAGATTTTAAATAGGTCCATAACTCTATCTATCACAGATTTTCTCTGGATAAATTTAACTGACTATGTCTGAATGGAAACTGGGTCAGAGGACAGTACTGTGTGACTCAAAGAAGCATGGTTCTGATATCTATCAAGAAAGGCCTGCCCCCAAAAACACTGAACAAAGATAAAGGACACAGCCACAGCCATCAGACTTAAGACACAGAATTCTCCAAATCAGTCATTTACACACAACTGAGCATGAGTCCATACAATCAGCTATGGGCTAAGACATTTACCAGCTTTCCACCTTTGATTAACCCAGTGAGCATACCTGAGTAGCTACTATGAGAAGGGATTCTGCAATGGTTCTGGATTGTCTCTAAGGAAATTTGAGTAATTCTTGTGTGCAGCTTCTGAGTATCAGTTACAGGGCAAATTCTCCTGAAAAATCTTAAGTGTTTACTTTACAAGTGAGGTGTTCTCCTGCCAAACTCAAGTACTATGTCAGCAGCAGCTAAAAATAAATTAGTGCTTTGAATACTGCTTGTTAATTAATTCTTAAGGTAAGTTCTCTCATCTGTTCACTTCTTAAAACTGTTTCAGACTTTCTAAGTTTTCAAGAGTACAAAAGTCTCACCGAGGTACTGAAGACAAGTGCAGAACTAATCTTTCTTTTATGCTCTTTTCACGCCACAACTGCTATCAAAAATTGGAGAGAAAAAAAAAATGTAACAGAAACATCCTACCTGAGTTACTGCTGCTGAACAGTGATGCCGGAAGCAGACTGGCACAGCCTGGTGTTTCTGCAATTCCCATGAGACACAGCTTGCTGAAGGGAGTTAAGGAAAACAAAAATTTTCCCCTACAATGAGACAGGCTACCTAACATTTATGGCTGGGAAAAGCAAGATGATCTAACACAACCACAGCTCACAATACTTTCCCTTTGAGACTTCTGATGTGCCTTACAGTTTACAATTAGATCTTGACTTCTCATTTCTTTCATAGGAAAAGGCTAGAAAGATCTTACTCTGGTAGTGAAAATACACACGAAAGAAAGACAACAGAAGAATAATGAGGATCTTTCTAGTGATAGAAAAAAATGCATAGCCTCCATAGATCATTCTTCTCATCTTTACATACTGATGACACTGCATTAATATAGATCTGTTTTTCATGGAGGTGAGTTGGAAAGAGGCACACATATTGAGACGCAAGGAAGACTCACTTTAGATTACAATAACTTTCTAAAGTTTATATCAGGTATAAATAGGATCTGAAAGATGCATTTCTAGTTCAGCGCGGTAAATCTGTGACATGACTAGAGGAAAGCACAAGAGGACCCCTCCTCCAAAAGCCTAACCAGCTGTGAGCAAGCCTGATGCACTCCTGCCACCTTCTGGAGCAGTCCTGAACTGCTTGTCTTTTCCCATTCATGTCATTTCCTGTCTTTTGGCACTTTATACAGCACAACTGTTGCCTGCCATCTCCCACTTTAAAATCCTTTTTTTCCTCTCTTCTGGGCTCTGCACTGTCTGATGCTGCTTCTGCTGCACTAACCTTCCTCCTCTTCTGAGACAGATCTGTAGAACGTGCCTTGAAAGTATGAGCAAGAATTACATCCACTGTCCTCTCACCCCAACCAGTATGGGGATGGTTTACAACAGAAACCAACTCACTTTCAAAGAGGTCTGCTTCAAGGAGAAAGGTAGTTGCTTTAACCCTCTTGTTCTTCGGCCCCAGCTAATTTCTAAACATCAGATAATTTTGGATACGGCATTTACATTATTAATGAAATGGGAAGTCTCCAGGGGAGGAAACATGCTCTCTCACCTACTATTACACTGGAACAATTCTACATATAACAGAACCATACATCTATCTCAGTATCTTCAACATCTTCCACTTTTTATAACTTTTATCTGTTTTCCATAAAACTTAATTTCTGGGGCAACTACATGAGAGGCCTTTCCTGGAAGTTCTCTGCAGCATGATGCAGATTTGTGAAAGCTGAACTGAAATTCTGCTTTTTTTAAAAGGATATAAAACATGAGAATCTGGATGAGTCAGTGATGCCCAGCACATAGAATTCACCTTCAGACACAAGAAGACATACTGGTTTTGTGATCTGTTATTCAATTCTTGAAATGATATTTCCATGCACGATGACAAAATTATGCACTGGGCACACTTCCTTAACCCAATGAACAGCGCAGTAATGGGACAAGAGCATTTTAGCCTCATACTTTTCTTAAATGTAGAGGACAGAGCAGAATTGAGAAGTCTATCCAAACACAGACTGAGGTATCAAGCACATCCTATTATTTAAGAGATCATCATTAAGAGAATCTGAGGATGGAAAGATTACGAAAGCTGGTTTTAAATATGCTTCATGATTGAGAATAAACATTTTTTCCCAAATTATTTTTGAAGAAAGAAGCATGCAAATCTTAGTAGTTTCTGCCCTTCAACATCAGTTTTGACAGCTATGGCCAAGTGCAACTCTGAAGTAAGCTCCTTGGAAGCTTCTACATAGTCTTCCAACTGTAGCATAACATTCCTGAGAACTAACACTGGTACTGAGGACTTTCAGAGACAAGTTTACTGAGAATCTGCATTTATCCAAGCTTCACATTGCTGGATTCTTCCACTGTCTCCTCCTAACACCTTCCCCAACCCTCATGCATTTCTACCTGTGATTCCCAAGAGCAGCATTCTGAGAATGCAACAAGGGAAGGAAGCAGGAACAGAACACAGTACTTTGCGATTTGTGAAGTAGAGGTTGTCATACATCTCCACAGTGGGAGACTCCTTCCCCAAACCACTGAGGTTGATGATACCGTATTTACACCCTCCATGCTCTACATCATTCACAGTGAATATCCGTTCACAAGCAGCATCTGCCTATAAAAGAAAAGTTTACTGGTCACACTTCCTGGAAACTTCCAGAAAAAAACGTTGAAGGAGCTGCATTAGGTCTGAAATGAAACAACACATTAATTCTCATCCCTTTCACATCATCCACTTTCCATTCATCTCTACAAAGAAGTGGTTAACTCCTTTTTATATGCATGCACAGAAACATGAGTAAAGAAAGCATTTACTTCTTGAGTAAGTATTCTTTCCGATCACAACAGTTCTAGACTTTCTCTGGTGGATTAAGAAGCACAAACTGATACAGGCAGGGGACTTGAACCAAAAATTTAAACCTTATCAAAGTGGAATTCTGCTGCTGCTGGATCACAGCAAATGCTACATTTCAACTTTCTGACACTAAGTTTCTGATTCTTCTGGCTTCGGCAACCTACCCAGTGCTGTGTTTACAAGGCCAGGAGCTGGTCTTGCAGAGCTTCCTAGGTAGACTATGAAAGATTGCCCAAGGGACCTCTCCTGCACATGCAGTACCACCAATTCCAGTGGAAACTGCCTTCAGATCATGAGCTGTAAAATGATTACTGATGTTTAAATAGGCTCTCTGGACCACAGACTTTGCCACTTCCAAAATTCTTCCCTTCCAGTTTCTTCTTACTCTTAATCTTCTCTGATCTCCCTTCCAATCCACTCAGCTCCTGCTTACTTCCAAGACAACAGGCTGATCTTCCAAAAAAACACCCCAAAAATATCACTTTCATATTCAACTTTTCCATTATTTTCTTTCTATGAGAGTCACAACCTCTTCCTACCTGTTCAGTTACCAAGCACAGATTTTGAGAACTGACACAACAGTAATAATGCATTTTTGAAAGCAAAATATGACCTATGGGGTTTGATTACAAGATCCTGACTTCTCTCTGAAGATAGGCGTTCTTTATCCTAAAGGCTTAAGTTCTCATCAACGTACCACAATTATTTTAAAATTGTTGGTTCCAGCAACTGAAGAATCTGGACTGTGAATTTCTATCTTCCTCCTGTGCATGCAGTTTACTTTCAGCTCATGAACCAGCCTGCAAAAGTAGGTGGGGAGAAAGAATTCACGTAAGCCTAGGTTTAATGCCAATCAAAGAATTCTGGAGAAGACATCCAGAACTGCTTCTTAATCACAGACTATAAAATGTCAGATCAACTAGCACACTGCAATTTAACTTATATAAGCCATGCACATGTGCATCTTCCACATTCATGGAATTTCATTCTATTATTTTGAGCACCAACACATCTTCAGTAGCAGAAACAATACCACAGCAAGTCACTAACTTGCTTTCTGTGCTGTTACTGAATGTGGGCTACTTGAGCCATTCTGCTGGGACAGGGGGAATGCTCATATCAGTTGAAGAGCATTCAGTCATCCAAAGAAAAGCTGCACTGTTCTCATAAAGCACAATGTCGCAAACCAGCATATATTGGGGAGGAAGGGGAGAGAGGCAGGGGAAGTGAATTTTTAAACTCCATTTCTCCAAAATTGGGAAACCAATTCTGTTTGATTTCTCATCACTTCAGTAATCTCATTATAAAAGAACATACCTAACTTCTTATTGTAAGTACTATGTTCTTCTTTTTCTTAAGCGTAACAGTGAGAAATGCAAAAAAACCTGACAGGAACAGTTGCACTAACAGCAGAACTTGGTACTACAAACAGAAAACAAATCACACCACTGTACCTGCAATAACTTGTGGAGCTGAGCAAACCCAACTGCCTTTTCTGTAACAGCACAGATGAATTCAGTCCAGCCCTTGTTGTTTTCTGGAAGAGAATAACATGAAAGTATATTCAGTTATTTGCTTGTTCACAATTCAAACACGGCTGTGGGTCTTAGATGCTTGAGTAAGTTTTTCCTCTAGCCTTCATACATTAAAATTTTAAGAACCTCTATAAAACACATTCCAGCACCAGCTCCCTGGTCTACTACAGTAAATAGACAATACATGCCTGTGAGATGTTGTGGAGTGCTTCTATAAATAAAAAAAACTGGAGGGGAAATACCCAGAGAAACATAAAAACAACTAAACAACAGAGCCCAACAGCCACTGGTTTCACTTGACATGATCAACAGTACCACGTTAAAGTATGAAGTCACCTTGTGGTTTCACTAACCTTAAATTCTTATTATAGAGCAAGATTTTCTATCACAATATTAACTATGCAGCCTTACTGCCGCACTACTTTAACTACTTCTCGATTCCTCATTTTTTAAAGTTTCATGCAAACACTTTCTGGGGAGACAAAGCAAGTATTTAAGAGTGTTTTTATCTGAGAGCCTAATTCAGATGTCTGATTCAGTGGCCAGATTTTGAGATGTATATCCATACACTCATAGAATCAACTAGGTTGGAAAAGACCTTTAAGATCATCAAGTCCAACCTTCACCCAAAGGCTGCCAAGTCCATGGGGTGAAGGACTAAACCATGTCACCAAGCGCCTTGTCTACAGCACTGTGGCCAGCAGCTCTTTGGTATCTATGAAACCTAAACTGCTCATGTAAATGGCTGGAACAACAACAACAAAAAAAAAGCCAAAACCAAATCAACAGCAGCATTTTCACAGTAAGGACTGAAAAGCAGAATACCAGCTGAAACAAGAACTTCATTACCTAAGGAGGAAAATACTGCTTGCTTCTTCCAAATGACAGCAGATTTGAGCTGTGATTTTTAAAGTTGTAAGATACAGCTTTCAGGTAATTAAAACATCCATGTTGGGCATTTTACCTAGATTACAGATATGCAGCATCAGCATTAACTCTGCTGTAACACTTTATGATGAAAAGCACACAGGCTTTCCAGACATAAACATACAACCTGCCTTGATCTTACCTGGCAAAAAGAAAAAAAAAGAAAAATCTTCATGAAAAAGCTGTTTCCACAAAATATAATTAGTATTGTTTCTTCAGGGTCCAAGAATATGATAAATACATTTATTAAATATGTGGAAACTAAGTATGTGGAAAACTGAAAATCAAGATCCCACTTCGCCAGTTCAAGGCAGGGATTTGAAACCTGGCATCCAGTGTCCTGACTCAACTGTATCTGTTGGACAACCTGCAATTCTATGCACAGTTCCTGTCTCTTTATAGGTTTTTTGTTTGTAATGACTTGCCTTCATTCCTGTGTAGAACAGCCAAACAAAAGGTTACAAAGACTATAAATTCTCAGCAGAAAGAAATTTTCCTTCCTTCAGATAGGTTAGGGAACTGTACCACAGTCAGAACTGAAAAGCTTTAGCTTATCATCTGTCCTGGGCCAGAGCATAATAAAGCCTAATTGCAATCTTTTCAGAATGTACCTTCTTTTGTTTTTCTTCCTCTTCCAAGAGCTTCAGCCTTTTGCATTCCATGGCCTTGTACTGAATGCTCTCCTTGGTGAGTGGGTTGTAGTTATTATGTCCAGGCAGTAGGCGAAAATAGCGGTTCTTGTCTGCGTCATAGTAAAATCCTGGCAGTTCTTAGGGTTAAAAAAAAAAAATAAAGTGGCAAAACCCAGGCAAAATCAGATACATAACAAAGTTTGTTTACTGCTCTTTGACATCCCGCATCTTCATAGGAATGCCAGTCATAAGGCTCAATGCTTTTGCTCCCAGCAGGTCCCAAGCATGATACACAGACTAGGAACAGATAACTGCCACTTAAAGGAAAAGAAATATTATTTATAGTTTTCAAATGCAGTGCCATTACACAAGTAGAGAAGGGATGTCATCAATGACCAAGATGAAATCCAGACAGATCAGAGAAGCAGAGAAGAAAGATTTTGCTGCAGAACAAAAGTGACCTTTCTTCATAAATCAATCATGAGGTGACACTCTTGATTAAAAGTCTAGGCAAGGCAGTCACAAACAAAATGATAAGGAGGTATCATGCAAACCAAAATAAAGTGATTCACTTCCCAGAACAAGCCACTTTTTCTTCAACACATCGGAGAAATATACATACGATCAAGAGTACATTTGGACAATACACAGAGGCTTGTTCCAAAGATAAACAGGGATGAGAGAAACATTCAATTTTAATGCTTCACTGCCCAAGTAAATTCAGAGAGGCAGACAGGTAAAATACTTAGCCAGATTCATAATGACACACTGTTTCAAGACAAAGGATTTTATTCAGAAAGATGAGCGTTAACACTTCAAGAGGTTTTATTTAAGCCTTTATCTGCTACAAGAAACTGCATCTGAAGTAACCTCTTTTTGCTGCTGCTTATAATTCAGTTCATTGTCAGCACCTTTTAGGTTTCAGCTTAGCAACAAGTGACCCAAGACTTATTCAGGTCAACAAAAATATAAAGTTAGAGTGAGTGAATCAGTAAGGTTCATAACAGCACACTGCGGGTAGTACACATAATCTAATTATACTGCAACAAATGTTTTGCAGGATACATCTAACAAGCTTACAGTCTCTTAAGCACAAAAGGGTGATATACAAAAAAAGGTCTCTTTAAACGCTGTCTTTGTCATTAAGAGGTTATACAGTCAGTGGTGTTTCAGGACTCTCCTGTTGTGGAGAAACAGATGTTCTCACAGGCTTAGCTTTTTGCTAGGGTTGCTTAATGAGTCAGGAAACCAGAATGCAAATGTAATATCTTCCTCAATAGCACTGCTACTGCGTCAAGTATGGTTTCACCAGTCAACTCCTGGATAATGAACAAACATTTAGCCATTATTTTTTTCAGTTTATATCAGTTTGGCTAAGCACACAAGTTTTCAAATATGAGAAGCACTTAGGGGTGTGAAAGCACATTTGGCCCTCCTCTCTCATTCCTCACTCACTGATCTTTTTATATCACCCTATGTTGCTTTCCTTTACAAACTTTACTGCTTATATCCTTCCTGCAACACCATACTATTAACACAGCTACTACTACTTTCTTTATGTAGTCAGCATACAGGCAGTGATTTCTGATGCATAAGACATGGTCTCTTACCTGGTACTACAGAGTTCTGGGTTAAACTGGATGAAGAAGGATCCCCACTGCTGCTGGGGCCTCCATGCACCAAGGTCTGTGGTTCTTCCTGTTCCAGCCTAAAAAAACAGCACTGCCTTCAAGAGAGGCTCACTACTGTCCTACACATCTTTCCCACAGAGAATCTAGAAAGAAGCTTGCTATTTACATTAATGGAGTACAGTTTTGCAGGGCTGTGATAAGCATACTGAGCATTTCACCATACACTACATTATGAAAATGAAACAGTAAAAATATTCAGCTTAATAACCTCTCAGGAACATTAGAGGTACCAATATTTTCAAGGCCTTAATTACTTGCTAAAACATTAGAGGCGTCTGCTGATTCTCCAAGTGCCTTTAATTCTTTTCAGCTAAAGATTAATTCTGGGCTTTTTATCATATCCCTTGACTAAAAGAAAAGCCCACTCCCGAAAGCATGCAAGACTTCACAGCTTAAAACAAGAGATAGTGTGGGTAAAACATTGATGTTAAGTCAACAATATTTTGCCATTCTCTTTGTGACAGGAATTTCACTGATGATGTTCAGAAACAGGCAAAATAAAATTTTAATGAAAACTCCAAGAAAGAAAAGTCTCTGCTTTTGTAATAAACGTTGCAGCAGACAGGGTAACTGCAGCTTTATTCTTTTTATGTAACTTAAATGAGCAAAATTCCATAGGGATATTTTCTGAATTGCCTGTATGATTCTCACTTTTAAACACAGGCCTTATTACATGTCATCTTAAAAGCATTAGGCCAAAATGTTTTCCAAGAGTCATAATTTATTGAAAACAAAATGACAAAGTAATTCTAATTCCAATACCAGCTCTATTACTGTTTGATTATACAACTTTGAAAAGTTAAAGAACATAACATTTACAGAAGGAAAAATACCTCACACCAAACCAAGCATTTCAATTCAAAGCTTTTTAATAAGATAATTTTAATTCTGTATTAATTGAATTAGGGCCCATTTGCATTTTTAACTTTTACTACACAAAAACAACTAATGAGGCAAAGTCATGTATACGTGTCTCTCTTTCTCTAAACATGTATTTGCTAGCAAATGCTAACTAAACGCTAATTAAAGAAAAGGACTGGCCTCTTTTATTCCTGGAAGAGGAACTAAAGAAAGAACACAGGAAAGAAAAAGAGGCACAAAAATAGCTCAAACACGGGCAAGCATAAGTTCAAAAGTTTAAAGTGTACTTTTCTGAAGGAATCAGTTTTCAAGGCAGTGGATCATTCCTGAGACCTTGTTTCAGTTTCCTGACATGCTACATGTGGTATTACTACCATATATCACATGGTAATAACATGCTTTCAAACTTTCAGCAAGATCCTTTAAGGACAGTTTTTTACACTACCACACGCTAAGCATAAAATAAATGGGCAGGTGGAATGAAATACAAACATTTTTTGTTCCCTGAACTATCTTTGCATAGTGATGAAGAGTTTACTGATGACCAGGCACACCTGAAAGGACTAGCCCATGAAACCACATCTCAGTTTAAATCCAATACACAGTTGTGCACATATGATACATTTCCAGAAAGCAATGCAATTCTAGTCCAAGTAGGGATGACAGATATACTATACTGTGCACTACATTTTTAGACGGCATAATCTCAGTTCTAGATAGCCCCTATTCTGCAAATTTAATAAGGCATAACATCTAACAGCTTAATGTATGGTAAGCACAAGCTGCATATACTTGCCTCACAGTACGGTTATTGTGATTGGGAGCAATAGCTGCACGCCGTCCACGCTTTCCTTTGCCTCTCCGGTAACATCTCTTCATTTCTAGTTGTAAAACAAACACACACACACATACTTCAATGCTACTTGCCTGGAACAGCCACACCAGCCTCTTAACACAGCCTCTTTTCAACCAGTTTCAAATAGCTTTGCAAAGGCCTCGAGATCAAAACCATTTAAGAGAATAATTTACTTGAAAGCTTTCCTTTCAAGCAAAAGAAAGTCCACGCGGCACCAAATCTTCAGGAAAGACAGACCACTACCACTGGCTGTTCGAAGGGAGGCTGAAGTAAACAGGGCTCGGTGCCGACCACCTTCTCCATGCAGCACGAGTAAGCGTGCTCTTGCCAACTCCCGCCATGTGCAGGCCGGGGAAGAGCGCGTTTACAACCGCCAGCTTCCTCCCAAGCAGAGGAGCTTCCACGACACGTGGACAAGCCAAAGCGACCAACAGCGATCTCCCTACCTGCCGCGCAGGGCCCAGGTGCCGGACAAGGCCTCCCCCCGACAGCAGCCAGGCCAGACAGGCAGGCCAAGTTCCCCAGCCACGGGTTTGTAAACGACCAGGCCCACTGACGGCTCGCACTACAAGCACTTCCTCACGCCTGCCGGCTTCCCTGTTGGGCCGAGACCAGCCCCGCGGCTCGCCCCTCCACGCTGAAGCTAAAAGCCCCTAACACGAGGGCCAAACGCCAACCACCCCTTACCGGCATCAGCACCGACCCCGGACCCTGAGGGTTCCCGGCTGCCGTCAAGGCTCCTCCCAGCCGCCGATGGGCGCTGCTGATTGGTCCGTACCCGTGCACGACCCTTGATGGACAGCTAGCTCACCCAACAGGAGGCGGCTAAGCCGGTGCATGCGCTCTGCGGCAGGGCCATGGCTGAGGTCTGGTGGGCAGGGCGGGTATCTGTTAGGGCGGGTGACCTTCGTACGTGTGCGTGCATGTATGTATATATATATTTATATATGTATATAAATATATATTTATGTGTCATTTACCAGGGTAGGGAGGTAATACAGGGTAGTGAAGTGATGACTTTCAGGGGGCTGAGGGGCGGGAGTGTGTGAGAGGAGCCGCGGTCAGCGCTTCGGACCGTTTAGTGTGAGGCGCAGCGTTGGCCTGGGGAGGCCCTGCCGTTGCTGGTCAGTGTGTGGGGGGCCGAGGGCTGGGAGAGGCTGCTGGGGTGGGTTCCCGGGCAGCGCGGGTAGGGCAAGGGGTGGAGGAGAGTCGGTAGTTGAGTTCAGCAAGGAAATGCTTGTTTTTCGTCAATTGGGGTTGAAGGCAGTACATTTGTAGGGTGTGATAGGGGAAGGAGGCAGAGATGTGTGTTTCTGAGCAGTGAGGGCACTGAAGGGGTACCAGTGCTTCCTTCGGTGTGTCACTCATTGGTTAAGGGCCATTACTTGGCTTTGGGGAGCCAGAACTTGGTACAACCTCTCTAAATTACTCGAGAATTTAGGAGAGTACTGGCTCTGAAGCTTCCCTCTCAGCTGATAAATCTTGATGCTTAAAATATTCTTTGAGGCTTCTGCTGGGCAGCAAGCAGATAAGATGGGTGATATTGAGGCATTAGATATAGGGCAGCTTTGGGAGGCATGCAGCAAATGGAAAAAGTTAAGAGAAAAAATTGGGGCTGCAGCAGTCAGTAGCAACTCCTCAGGTGGTCAGCAAAAGCTGAAAGAGCAATAAAAGGATGTAGTAGTAACTACCATAATTTTATAGTCTTTGTAAGAAACCTCTTAATCTTTTACTAAAGGTGTCCTTAAGCTGATAGTGTATGGTGGCCTTCTTCCTCCCCTTCCTGCTTTTACAACATTTAATTAAGAAATTAAAACCAGTATGGTAAAAATATTCATTCATTCTATGGATGATGAAGGTTACAGCAAAACATGAGCTGTAGTTCACACACATACAAAAAAGGTAGAAAACCAAGTTTACCCTTTTTTCTTCCGAATGGTTGGTTTTGGTTTGGTTTTGTCACTTTAAGAATTTTAAATAATAAAATGCCAGTACTGGAAAATAGGCAATAGATTTTTACTTGTTTCTCTGAATGTTTGGACCTTGCACAAGTTTGCTATGGGTATGTGGCAGGAGAGTAATTCTTGGGAGATAGTAATTTATTCCATCTTCTACTTTCTTGGTCTGTGTTTTTGAGTTCAAAATGCAGAGTTAGAAATAGCCAGGAAAATATGCCTTCAGGGATATTTTCAGCTGGAGAATTCACCTGCAATTTGTATAACTTCTGAGCTTTATGTCTTTAAAAGGCAGACTACCTGCACAGTCTAATTCTAAGACATTTTTTTGTTGTTATTGATTAGGCCTCTTTTTTCATAGTGATTTAGTGATATTAATCTTTAGCTTCCAGAAGATAATTTTGGATTTTAATACAGTAACAGGAGAAGAATGAAAAGTGCTGATAGAAAGCTGCCTTAGAAGTCCTTTCCGTGAACTGTTCAGTTGTTGATTCTGTCACTGGTGTAGACTGGGTTCAGAACGATGGTTTATACTTGGTTTGTGTGTAAATGTGATGCTGGTACAGCTATGGACAGGATTCTAGGGAATGTTTGGTTTTTATCCTGTTGTTTGTTGGCTTATGGGCAGTAGTAATTCAGAATGTCTAATGTTTTGCAAGTGATGGTATACTTTCCTTCTCTTGGCTTTGTTTCATCGTGTTAATTTCAATTACAGTGAGCAGTGTTTCAGGTTTTGTGATGCTGTTTGTAGGCTGCTGGTTTGACTCCACTGAAGGCGAACTACCATCAGGGAAGAAGTGTGTTAAATGATTTTTCTCACTTGTATTGCATATACTTACTATGGGAATCCATAGACAAGAACAGACTGGAAGATACTTCAGAGATCACTGTTTTTCCATGAATGCATTTAAATAAAACATGTAAATAAAATACATCCCACTTACAATTGTTCCTTAGCAATTGTTTGTCTAACCTTTTCTTAAAGCCTTTTGGTTTTGTTTATTCAGATGATTTTATTATATCTCTCACTGAAAGATTTTTCTGATGTGTTACCTCAATGCTTATTGCTGCAATTCAAAACCATTACTACTATTCCTTCTGCCTTCTGTGGATATAAAAACCAATTTTATACAATTTATTACCTTGCTTTCTGCAACCATATTCTTTATTTGAAAACTGGTAATGCTGTCCCAGTTGTCTTTTTTCTAGATTAAAGAGTGGCTAAAGAATGCCAATTTGCCATGATGTTACATGTGGCAACTTTTAGCTTTGATCATTCTTTCTTCCTTTTTGTTCAGTTTTCATGGGGAACACATACAACCTTCAAGTGTGTTCCCAAGAACTGGATATACCACTGCTCAGCTGAAGCCTTCGTGGTGCTGAGTGTGTTTTGGAGGATGTACTCACCTTTGAGAGTTATATGTTGTTGTACACCTGTAGAACAGTGTTTGTGTTCATGATGCTTATGGTCAAAAGGGATGGGGAGTTCCAGTCTGGGAATTGCTATGTGGTCAGCTTTTTTTCAGTCTGAGTTTGTGTAACTGGCTGTGCTTGGGCTGGTCACAGTTGAATGCTGCTCTGTTCAGGCTAGTTCTTGGACTGGTGAAGGCCATTCTGACCTGCAAAATGCACTGTGCCATCAAGTTGTGTCCTTCATTTACTCTGGCTGTTACTGTAATTATTTGACTCTTGTAATTGTTTGAGGGACTAGTTTTATACCTGTTTAGTCCATTAAATACATATGTCCAAGCTATATTTACTTAGTGTAGTAAGTTTAAAATGTAATTCTAAATTTCATTAAAACATTTGATAAAGACCAAACTTTGTAAATAACATTAGAATTTATGGTTTGGGTGTAGGCTGAGGGTTGTTGCAGTTTAGTGAGTTGCGTTTCAGCTGAGCTGCAGGACTGGTCTTCATTCTTATCAGTCACATATGAGAACTAAAATTAATTTGCCTAAACTCCTTGTAAGCTTAAGCTGTATATTTTCTCATGCTTGGTAGGGGCTAAACTCACAATTTTAAGCTTAGTTTACATAAGGTAATTCATTAAACTGTGGTAAATGGGAGCTGTACCTGGGCCCATGAATTACCCTGGGCTTGCGCAAGGTAATCAAAAGTAGGATTTTATCTAGCAGTAAAATTTACTCTTGTTCTAGTGCCACTGAAATCAAAGCAGTTGCAGTAAGAGCCCATGTTAACTTCATATGCTTGCACTTTGCATTACAAGTTGCAGAAGTCCTGTGTTGATAATGTCAAAGCTTTCAGGTGTGTTTGAATGTGAAAGTTGCTGTTTGACTTTTTATCTTAGCTTTCTGAATATTCTGCTGTCCAATGGTGAGCTCGGCTGTTCATGCTGAAAATTACTTTTGGGTTCTGCATCAGGTGATGAAGGAATGAACAAAGTGCTGTAGCATTTAAGGATTTAAGGTGATGAATTGTCACAGTTCATATAATGATCAATAACTTGCTGCGTTCATGCGGCATGTGGTTTACTTTTTAAGTATTTTTTTGTTTGTTTGTTTTAAATCTCGAGATTCCCAAACATTCCCGATGGTCCTGGAAGGTGGAACTCCTTCGGGGTTTGCCGGGTGGTGGAAACACGGAAGCAGGTCTGAGCCGCCCCAGGAGAGGGCACTAGCGCACTTGCACAAAGCCGCTGTCTATCGGCTCAGTTGGGTATTTCTTTCGAATCTCTTTTGTCCCAGGTAACGAATTCCTATAAAAATCAGTTTAAAAAGCAGAAGTACACAAATGAGTCTCTTTGAAACACTACTTAAAGTGTATTTGTTTTGTATTTATAGCTCTAAGGTCCAGCAGCGCTGATGTTACATGTTTTAAGCAGACTTCTCTCCAAGCAAGAAGCTTTTTTCTCCTGATATATCAGCTTTGTCTCCCCTGCAGGTCAGAGATTAGGAAAAAACCCTGAAAAGCTGGCAAATGGAACTGAACTTTCACAGTTTATATAATTTCATTACCTAAAAAGGTGGGTGTTCTTTTGGGTTTGTGTTTGGTTTGTTTTTGTTTGGTTTTTTTCTTTGTTTAAATCCAGTACTTCTGGCTATTGATATGGCAAAAAGTACTTCTATGCTAATAAATGACTCCTGGAAATTTTGTGGTAGGTTCTGTATATATCGACTCTCATGCATATATATAAAATACTATGTTTCTTACGACTGCAGTGTTTTCCTTTCAAGTATCTTTAGCCATGAGAAATGTTCTGGTCAAATCTTGCCTTCTCTTCACTGCTGCTGTTCTTAATGGAAGTCTTCAGAGATAAATTAATGGAATATTCTGCTGATTAATGAACTTTTTTTCCTGTGGGATCAAAAAGGAAGAAAAAGTCTCAAAAACCTGTATGTAAAACTTAACAGAATGAAGTCTCATCTGAAAATTATTTAGGTGCTTAGGAAGGTTTCACTGAATGACAGTGATGAAGATATTTAGGTTATACTTTGCTAGCACTTGGAGAGAAACTTAATGGCTTCTGATTATAATCTGCAGGTTGACTGCAGGTAAGTGGGTGCCAACAATTTGCATGGTTTGTACAGCGAAGCTGTGGTGTTATGTGTCTCAGTAGATAGGCTGGCACATTCCAGGTGATAGTCTGTGGTAAAAACCCATCTCTGAGACCTCCTACTTGTCATTGTCTGCTCTCTCCCAGGAAGGCCCAGGTGACTGGGCTGTGTTTGCTACCTCAGTGACTGTGTCACTTCCTGTGACTGCAGTAACCCAGTGCAGAGCTGTGTTGCTGCTGCTATTTGGAGCTGACTGGAGGAAGCAAGCAAATAGAATCCCCAACACACAACAACAGGACAAAAAACCCAAACCCTTTTCAATGTTAAGGGGAAAGTTGCAGGTACACTCCTGATCCATGTAGCAAGAATCTAGTGAGTGCAGAATGGCAGGTCTGGTGGCTGCTGTTGCCAGTTTGTTAGAGAAGTGTGTTTATCATGTTTCCTGCTGTAGCCTCTATGGGTATTAGAATGCACAAATCCAAGGTAGATTATCACTAGACTGCTATACTTGTGTATAAAATCTGCTACTGCAGGGCAGGCATGATCTTAGATATAAAGCAAAGATGTACCTGTACTTGCTAATGTCAACAGATTACCTCTGTTGTGTATAGTCAAAGTCAAGTGACTGAACTGATACGTCTATGGAGTTACTTTCCAGAGTGAAAAAAACCCAAAACTGCGTAAAATTGGGAATTCAGAAGATCAGGAGCTATACTGTGCAGTATCTCACTTTAGTGCATATGTGGGTTTATATTTGAAATCTTTTTCCCTAGAAAGACAAGCTGAAATCCAGACTGTGGTGCTAAATTTTACACAGTAACCTGCATGTATCTTAAAGTAGCTCCTCTTGACTCTGATTCTGAAGGGATGTTGAAAATCTTCTGACTTTTGCTGCAAAAAGAAGGGCTTACTTTGCTGCTTTGGTTCAGACTTGCTGCTCCTGTGATGTAGGGCAGGCTTCTGTGCACCAGCTAGTTTTTTTTTAAGTCTCTGTTCCAGAAATGGCTGCACTTTAATACTACATCTGTCTTTCAAAATAGCATGTGGTCTCTCAGACCGCAAACTGCTAGATATCTGCAGTCTTTTTGAACAATTTTGATGTTTTAGCTTAATGTCTTAAATGTGATTTATGTGCAGTATGAACAGTTGCCTAACACTTGAAAATGTCTTTTGTTGTTTTTTGACTTCTATCATTATGACTTGTGGGCTCAATCTACGAATTAGTAAATAAAGTAACAGTACTTGCCTCTCCTGCTGGTGGTGTAGGTATATGTAAGTTGTATGTGTGTATACACATAGATGAACATATCTCAGTCTACAAACCCAGGACTTCATTACCACATATTTCTGTCTATGGGTGGATGGAATGCTAATTTGAAGGCATGAGATCTGCAGATGATTTTGACCACAGAGGTGCCTGTGCTCTGACGTGTTTCCTGTGGTGCTGCAAGTCTGATGTTTGTCAGTTCAAAATCATAGAATAGTTAGGGTTGGAAAAGACTTGAAGATCATCTAGTTCCAACCGCCCTGCCATGGGCAGGGACACCACACACTAAACCATGTCACCCAAGACACCATCCAACCCGGCCTTGAACGCTGTCAGGGATGGAGCATTCACAACTTCCTTGAGCAACCTATTCCAGTGCCTCACCACCCTCACACTAAAGAATTTCTTCCTTATATCTAATGTAAACTTCCCCTGTTTAAGTTTGAACTCATTACCCCTTGTCCTGTCACTGCAGTCCCTAGTGACCAATCTAAGAAAATAAAAGCTGTCCCCTTTATTAATAATTTTAGTGCTGTTGTGAAGCATTTTTTTTTTTTTTTTGTAACAAATGCAGATGATAAAATGGTCCATCAAGCAGGAAGGGATTTTAAGGGGCTTTGCACTGCCAGAACATGAAACTGGACCTTATGTTCCTTACACAGTGGAATATCCTGATGGTGCTCTTTGAAGAAACCTGTGTCTAATAATGCTGTCCTGCCTCTTCCTAGAGGGAAAACTTAGGATGTTTATTGGATGGTTAAGTTCCTAGTATAAATAATGCTGTCTTTAGAGTAGTGGCAGCTGACAGCTTTTTCATTCTTCCTCCAGACTTATTTGTTCAGCTTACGGACCTCTAATACACGAAGTGCTTGCAGTTAAAAGATTGATTTCTAGCCTCGTTTTTACAAATTGCCAGTGAAAAGAACTGGTCAGCATCTCCAAGGGAGCATTTTCTTTCAGGGTGAAAATCGTGTATGCTGCTTTTATTCTTCCTTGTCTGCTTTGGATGTAAGTTGTACTTCTATACAGAGAGAAGTGAACTGTTTTGCTTTTACGCATCAATAGCAGATGTCAGGAGTCTGACAGCTGATTTCCCACTGGAAGGAAAATTGGTGACACAGACCATAGGAATCATCTTTTTAGTAGACTTTCATATTAAATGTGCAAGGCTTTGAATAGATGTAGAAACCAATGCTAGTGCAGGTAAAAAAAAAAATCCCTTCTCCAGAGATGTCAGTCTGGAAACCAGTGTTTCACTTGCAGAAAGCAACACTTTATCTTTGAAGTTTATAGCAACTTAACTAAAGACACAGTGTCACAGGGCTACTAACCTTATTTCTCAAAGTCTATATCCTGCTCACATCCAAAGAAAAGTAATTGGTGAGACTTGTGTGCAGGAAGCATTGTAATTATGTGAGTGTGGTTCTCAGAAATGCACACTAAATTAACACAGTGCTGTCTTGGAGCATGAGCTTCCTCAGTTATCTTGTACATGTTGTGTGCTGTAGATGTACCCTTTGTAAAAGTACTGTTTGAATGATTCAAAAGCGACTTGCTTAGTCTTCCCTCCCCATTGTCTTTGAAGTTGTGTGGTGGAATTCCTTGTTTCAAGTGTTCTTTGTTTTTCTTTTTAAGGAAAGGGGAATGAAAGTTTTATGAGATAAGAATTCTTCCTTCTGAATCCTCACTCAGGGAAAATGCAGCAGGAGAAGGAAGAAGCTCAGCCCAGCGTATGCAGAGACTAGTGTGGGAGCCTTCCTGTTATTACGGTGTAAAAGTATCGAGAGTAAGTTTCTTTGGAGGTCTTTGAGGAGCACATCCTGAAGGAGAAAGTGTGGGAGAAGGGAAGGTTACCATGGGAAAGCAGTTTCCATATTTCAGTACGCTCTGTAGAGGGTACCTGTGGGTTCTTTGATTTGTTTGATGGCAGGGGAAAGGGTTTGAAGGGAAGTTAAAGATTCCAACCTACAAATACATAGTCTCATAATGATACTTCATATCATCAACTCATGTCTTGGTTACTATTTATGTACTGTTTCATATTCTGGATACTCCCAGATGTATCTTTGTTTCCTTAGCCTTAAATTTTATTGTTAGACTACTGAGCTTTTGCATATGTATATTGATGTTTCTGATGGACCTTGGCATTGCTGCTGCTGGAATGCCTGTTTTACATCTTGTGGACAGCACCATAGACTCTGCTTCATGAAGCCTTTCTAAGACCTGTTATACACACTGCTTGTCTTCTGTGAACTAAATAGAAGCCAGGACAGTGAACTGTGGACAGTTGTAATTACCAGCATAGACATCAGCCTGTAGATTTCAGTTCATGTGCCTAGTATGAAAATCTGCCTATGGGAATAGCACTACAAGTTCTGTCCTGTATAGAATCATAGGATCATAGAATAGTTATGGTTGGGAAGGACCTTAAGATTGTCAAATTCCAACCCCACTGTCATGGGCAGGGACACCTCGCGCTAAACCATGACACCCAAGGCTCTGTCCAACCTGGCCTTGAATACTGCCAGGGATGGAGCATTCACAACTTCCCTGGGCAGCCCATTCCAGTATCTCACCACCCTCACAGTAAAGAACTTCCTCCTTATATCCAATCTAAACTTCCCCTGTTTAAGTTTGAACCTATTACCCCTTGTCCTATCACTACAGTCCCTAATGAAAAGTCCCTTCCCAGCATCCTTATAGGCCCCCTTCAGTTACTGAAAGGCTGTATCTACAAATTAATAAAATTAACTTTCTGCACAGTTTATCATCTATCATTTCTTTGTACCTGTGGAAAAAAGCTGTAATAAAAAGGTATTTTAGACCAAGACATACAACACTTAACATACAAAACAGTTAACTCTTCCTTGAAAAAAATATTAGATAAATCACTAAATTAAAACAAAACTGCAGATAGGGTAGTCTTATTCTTAGCAGTATTTTGTAAGGTCTTCAAAAGTCTAAAGACAACTGTAACTGCACATGTACTTTGTGGAACTGAAGCAGTAACTGTAGCATATAAAATTTAATATATCCTCAAAACATACAACCAATACCAACCAACTAAACTTTATCTGTCAGCTTAATTGGGTGGATATCAAAAGAAGAGGTAGGTTATAGAAGATGGTTTATGGGCTTGGTTGAGCTATCATTTCCCTCAACAAAGCCTTTTCTAATCAGGAGCTGGAAAGCTCTGCAAGTCCCAGGGAAAGAAGAATAACTGAAGTAACTGTCTGTAGGATAATACAAATGCAGTATTGTAAACTTGTGGGAAATGAGGAAGGGATGAGAGAACTTTGTATGAAATGGTTAGCAGCTTCCAGAGGCTCTAAGGGGCTACCAGACCATGGGGTTTAAGCCCTATCAATTACCCAGCAAGGTGGAATTTTATGTGCTGTGTAGGGTTTTTTTTTATTCCAGCCCTCCCCCACCAACAACTGAGTGCAGGTCAACTAATAGCATTTACTTGTTTTCTTTATAAAACATGCCTGCTTTCATAAAGCTAACAGACAGTGCAATTATGTCAGCTGGTAGGAGCATCCTCGCTTTCAGTATTGAACATATTATATCACCTCTGTTCAGAATTCCACGTTAAAAGAAAAGGAAAATACAGATGATCACCAAGTGTGTATAAGCTCAAGGCCTGGGAGAACTATGATAGACGTGACATTAAATGGAGGGCATTGTAAAGTGATAAGTAAGTGAAGTAAAATTGCTCCTAGAAGTTCTGGATAAAAATAAAATAGCAGATTAATGTCTTTATACAGTGTAGGTCTGCATGTATTCTGTGTTCAACGGAGAAGTACTTCTGACTTGAGGAGATTGTCCTTGTTCTTGACCGACAATAAGAAGTTCAAAGACTGAAGTTACACATGCAAAGTTAGGATTGTTTAATGTGTCAATTTGTCACACATTTTACCTGCCATTTAATGTCTTATGAGTCAGTTTCTCAATCTCTTTCTTACTCCCTCCCTTCCCCCTCATCTTCTGAAAACCTCCAAAACAAAAAATGGGTTCATTTCCTAGGCTTCTCTGTGAGTCAGTTGGAAATTGTCACCGAGAGCCTCTACCACCTTACAATGCCTTTTCAATAGGTGAGCTGAAGGGAGCTTGCATCCATTGGAAAAAATCCATTACTTCCAGGTTCCCATTTCTAGTTCTGATAGAACAACTTGGAATGCTCTAGAAATGTAGTGTGACTGATACTAAATGGTTGCAGGCTTTCTGAATCAATATCAAATAGTTTGATGAAGAGAAAAAGTTTCACTGGAAAGACATGGCTCTGATTTCTTTCTGACTGTTGCTGGTAGTGGCAAGCAGTGCTACAGGAACTGGAGATGTTATTGAAAGTTTTGCATGCAGCACATCCACAAAGAATGTGGCTGTCCCTTAAGCGGATAAGAACTTGTCACTTGCAGGTAAAAATAATGTATTCAGGCTTAGCTAATGCTGCAGAATGTGGGGTTTGTTATGCTGCTGGCCTGTGATGAGCTGCAGGCTGCAAGGTGTGGTGCAGGAGAAATGCATAGCTTTCCGATTGCTTGCTGACTGTATGTCATAAATACATTCTATTAGTTGTGTCACAGTAGATATAATCTAAGGATATAAGCAGTGCAATAAAAAGATATTATTTTATCTAAACTGTACTAGTCTTAACATGTTGGGTGTATCCTATGCATTAGGAGGAATGAACTAATAAATGTTCCAATTTAAAGTCACCTCCATAGTATTTCTTAAAACATTAATTAAGTTTATGCTGGCTTGTGAAACCAACTGTTTGCTCTTCCATATTCTAAGTTCAGGCACCTGTCTGGCATTTATGTTGCGTTTGTATGGCAGCTTTGAGACAATGGTACCAGGGTGGCTAAACAAGGGGTAGCTAAGTCATCATCAGCTTCTGGCTGCATAACTGGCATGGCCATATCTGCATGGAGCACTGTCTGAGACAATAAATCCTGTTTGATAGCCAAGGAGCTCCTTTCTTGTGCCGTGTTATTTGCAGCTTTGTTCACCTGTCAAGCTTATAGTGAGCATGATGCTTGGCCAGTGGAGTTTGTTATGATAACTTTGCCCAGCTTGCTCTGGTGGCCAAGCAAACAAGCTGTAGACAGCTCCAGATTTGATGTGCGTCATGGTGTAGTTAAAGAGTAGGCAAGATTTGCCACAGAGAAGGAAGACACACCCTGATAGATCTGATGCAAAGCCTATTTAATTCTCTAGAATTATTTTTATGGAATGTGGATTAGGTGCTAAATCCTCAAATGGCATTTAAAGGTTTCTTAGATAAGAACATTTAAATCTCCCAAGACATACAAAGTGCACCTTTTCGGCTTGTTTTGCTGAACCAAAACAAACTTGTTGACTTTAAAGTATCAAAATAATATGCATGGTAGAGTTTCTGGTAATTTATAAGTATTCTGGGTCAGACTTGTGACTACCTAAATTAATCTGGGGGATGAATCAGGCACTGTCTTGTTATTTTTGGGTGCAGTAACTTGACTGTCCTTTAATATTCCTGATGTTAATGGGCAAATTACAAGACTTTTATTTATTTGCTTTTTCACAGCATTTTGTTTCAACCTGCCACACCACAAAGAGGGACTCTTTGCATGTCCATCCCTTTCCATGGATGGTGGTCTGGGTTGGTTACTGCCACTGGCTTTTTGTCATCCTACCTTGCTGCCTGTCGGTGGCTGTTTCTGGTGTGAAGGGCTGGGAAAGCATTTGCTCTGTATCCTTGGACAGCAGAAGTGTCCAGCTTAGCTTCTAAAATGCTTGAGAGAGTGCCAGGTGCGTTAACGCTAAAGCCAGTGACAAACTTTCACCAGGTTATCCTTCCCACCGGGCAATCTTTCAGGCTGTGTCCATCTCAGTAGAAGCTGGTCTAAGTGGAAGGACTTGAGATGTTGAGATTGCTGAAGAAGTTGGTGGGGTTCTTGTTGTTTGTGTTTGTTTTTTTCCTTAAGGCAATTGGTTGGGCTGTTTTATTTATCCTTTGTTATTAGAGGAAGAGGTTTTTATAGTCTGGGGGTGGGTGGGGAAGGCAGCATTAACTGATGGTGTTCTTTTTTTCTGCTTTAAGGAAAAAAATCTGTCCATAGTAAGCTTGAAACTGCTTTGATGGTTGGAAACAGTGCCTGAAAGCATGGACTCTTAAAATAAGAAGTATCGGATCTTGAAATCAGCAGTATGCATTTGTCAAGGGTTTCCACTGGCTGATATTTTTTGTTTTGGCTTTTTTGGGGGGGGAGTGTTGCAAACTGAGTAACACTTTCTATATTTATGAAAAAAATTGGTTTAAATACTGTAACTGGCTGCTTCGCGGTACAAGACTTCGACAAAGTTAATGTCTTGTAAGCTGCTTTGGCTCTATGGGCTGTGACTAGCAGGTCACATGGTATTTGAGAGACATACATAGTAAATCCTGAGTGACCCTGACTACAGGTTGTAAATCTTTCTTTAAAGATCATTGTATGGTGAAAAAAAATTGAACTTTACAGAGACGTGTATGGTTTTCCATCATTTTCTTACCTGATTTGTCCTGATTAAAAATTTTGGCATGAAAATGCTACTCTCTGTGTAGGTGTTCCTCTGATCCTTCTTTTTTGTTCTTCACCTGAAGCATCATCAGCAGCCCTATAAAATCAGAGTTGGCTACTGTATGAATAATTTGTGTTACAAACAGAACTATGATTTCAAGTGAACAGAGCTGGAGCAGATAAAATACTTCAAAAACTGGCTTTCAAAGGAGTATCTCTACACTGGTAAAGCAAAGTGGAAAGAAAACCTAATAATGCTGTGTCTATAGCACTGATTATTTTGGTTTTTAAATTGTTTTCAGCTCTAGTTTTGAGATTGTCCCAAGGCTTCCAGCCTGACTTCAAAGGTTAAATGATACTCTGCAGTCTGTGTTCATGCTTGCATGTGCATGCCGAAATGCTGGAGAGGGACTCTATATGTGTGCACGCATACAAAGAATGGTCAAAACAAAAGCCTTGAGGTGTAACCTCTTTGTCCTAGTACCCGTAGTTGGTGTTCTGGGGAAAAGCTATATAGAGATAGAAGACTGTGTATATGATATATTAAAAAATAAAAGTAGCATTCAAGTTGCAAAGTCAGGCCTTCAAAAAAAAAACAACATTTTAGACGATGCCAGAACGAAGGTTTTCCTCAGAGGTTTAATTCGGCTCCTTTACGTGCGCTGCATTAGGAGACAGTTTTCTGTTGCAGAGCTGAGTCCATTCTCTCTCCCCTCTGCCCGGTGTACATCAGCGGAGGAAACCCAGAGGTTGGCTGAGTGCTGGTGATCCCTCCCTGCTACCTGATGCAACAGTAACTTCTGGGTGAGGAACAAATACTGCAAGAATACAGATGGAAAGTGGGGAATTTCATTGCTGCATTCCAGCAGGTTTCTAATGGCATCTTTCATGGCTTGAGGAGTTGTGGATGTTTTTTTACACAGAAAATTTGTAAAGCCACACACTTGACACCAAATTCACTGAGTGGTTTAGATTTCAAAGCTATAGGTATGCAGTCACTCAACTGTATTATTGTTAAATGTAAGGTACCTTGTTTGCTCTCGCTGTTGGAAATGCTTAAATTGTTCAAATGCGAAAACTTTACCAGCTCTTTTACCCCATTTCCCCTCTATTAGCCTTGTTTAAAACCTGTCCTAAACCCCACCAGCCTTCTCTCAGTGAAGCCTTTGGGCTGGAAGGTCAGGGGTAGAAAGACATGCCCCTGTCACTGATGGCCAGCTGGGTGAGGCTCCCACCTGTGTCACACAACACGGTAGGTAATGGATGCCCAACCGTGGGGATGTTTCCCATGTACCGCAGGGGTTGGGAAGGCAGTTCGCTGTGGGCAAACAACCTGAATGCAGAGCAATGGTTCTGCCTGAAGAATTGTATTATTCTGAAGGTATATAATGTTCTTCTGAAGATATAGCGTTCTTCTAAAGAATATTATACCTGGTACAGCTGAAAGGGAGCGCTGTCGTGCGGGTGTGAGGTGTTTTTACTCATTTTTTTTGGCTTTAACTCTGATGAGGAGCTTTAATTGTTCCTGCAGCGCCGCGGCCGACAGGCAGGGGGCGACGCAGCGCCAGGGCCCGCTGCAGGTGAGCAGGGTCGGTGGACGCTTGTGGGGGAGCGTGAAGCCGGAGGGGTTTCTGTGACTTAAACCATCGTCCCTAGAGGTGGTCACTGTGCATAAAACACATGGAGTTCAGTTCTGACAAGCGCAGTGGTGGTGTATATTTGAGGAGTCAGCACATAAATGAAGCAATTGCTGTGTAGTAGACAGAAGGCCTATGTGTGTGCTACTGTTCAGGGTATCTTTTTTTATGAAAACCAGGCCTTCATAAAGAAATAGCATGTATACAGGCGAAATTCTGCACTTATGGATATAAAGAAATGCTAGTTCTTTTCAGGTCAGAACTTCTTAACTTTTAACCCTGACTTTAGGTAGTACCAGTTTATCTGCTGGGTTGGTCTTATGAGAACAGTACATGAAAACGTGCACGGAAGATTTCAGTGGCAGCATGCATGTGTTTTAAAATCTCTTTATAAGCATAGATGATGTTCCACTTTTGTTTACACCACTATAAATGCAGAATAAATCTTACTGGAAGTATAAACTGGATTTGATTGTGACAATGTTGGACAGCCCTTTTCCCTGTTGAAGCCAGCTTTGGCAGACCCAAGCCTTTGGGTTAGAATTGCATATTACAGATGGGCACAGAACCTGACTGGCAGGGTTTTCTTCTGTTTGTTTTTGACATCTGTAGCCCAAACATTCACCTTAAGGACACTAAAGCTAGGCCCCTGAATCCAATAACTCCCAGAGTTACCAGACAGGAAACACTAGACACAGGGACCCATATGGAGTTTATGCTGTGTGAATCTAGGCTTACACAGCTATATTGCAGAACTCAAAAATATTCTATTTTGCTTTTTTAAAGTCTCCTATAGTTAAGGGCTCTTCACCCTTAGTGACTGTGCAGTAGCTATATAATCCTACTCTGATTCTACATCCATTCTTTACAATATCCAAGTCCCAGCATCCATTGCTTCCTAAACTGTTTTCCAGACCTGTCAGATACCTATGTTGCTTTTCTTCCCAGTTTTGTTTCCTCAAGGTATTCAATAGCAGAGCTTGTTTTTAGCAAATGAATGGTATCAATGATTAAGCATAGACAAATTTTTTTGTGTCTTGCTGAACTAGGGTCTGCTTTTCTTGATGTGATATTTGAAAATAGTGTAGGGCTTCCATAAGCCTTTAAGCAGAGGTATTAGGATATTTGTGTAAGAATATTGTCTGGAAATAAAACTTTGCAGGTGTGTTAGAGTATATATTTGGCGGTAAGGGGGGAGGGAATATGCAGTGACTGCAAAACGAATGCCTATTGTCCCAGCATTCTTGATGTTATGCTAACAAGTAGGCCAGACTTGGATGTCCTCAGCACTCTTGGTTTGGAATAGCGCCCAGCTTTGGACTATAACATGCTTACGTTTGTATCTGGAATACAAGTGGGATTCTCATGTTCAATAATCAGAAGGAGGGAGTGTGAGTGAGGGAAACAGCTGCATGTCACTGGCACTGCATACTGACCCTTGTTGTGTAACCTCCGTGCTCCAGAAGTTTGAATCCATTTCAGGAGGTGGGTGTTTATTTAGCTGGGAAAAGTGTTAGCTAGTGAATTATTCCAAGTATATAAATAGAGTAAGGGAATCCATCACTTGTCTGATATGGGAGTGATATTAAGCAATAAGCACCTCTCACCCACAGCAAATGCAAGTGCATTTCAAACAATTCTGTGCTATCTTTCCTCTTCTCCCTAAGTGGATTTGGCCAATGCCTATGCCTAGAAGAATGATGCGAGTGGATGGTTGTGATTGCTGGGAGAAATTATTACTGTGTGGGGAGAGAAAAGGTTTTAATAAAAAGAACTTGGAGAAGAACTAGCCAAAGGCTAGGAAAGAGTAAGAAGCTTTTGCAGGGCCAAAGGGGAGTGGAAAAGAACGTGGGGCAGTTATACTTGCTGGTACCATTTCTGAAGAGTTGTAAACTGGGTGAAGATCAATTGTAAGGCTTTATTTTGTGGCCCCTGGCTGCATAAAGTTTCTGAATGCTGGCTTCCCACTGCTTCCTTTTATAGTGAGATGCTGATGCTTGCAGGAGCTAGGGTGGGAGGATCTCCCCTAAGAAAATAATTTGGTAAGCTGTTCTGTTTTGTGCAAGCTGAAGCATTGCAGCAGCAGCTGCAATATTGTTCTTTGTAGACATTTTTATTCTATCAAAGTTGTTCTTATGCCTTTAAATCATATTTCATAAGGGCTTTAGCCATAGACACCAGATGGCGGGAAGCATTCTGCTGTGTGTGAGAGGGGCAAACCTTTTGGGTTTTGCAAGTGAGTGCAGAATTCATCACATACAGTCACCTTTTAAGGACAGTGACTTAGCAGGTGACTGGTCTTGAACCCAGTTTTATGAAGTTCTGCTCAGCTTAAACCTGTAGTACTTGGTCACTACTGAGCATGACAGGTGCCAAAACATGCTAACTGCTATGAAGTTTCCTCAGGTGTCTTTGATGGGAGTTTTTCTGATGTTGAAGATGCCTGTGCCTTCTTTTTTGAATGTCCAGGCTGGCATGGTCCTAGCTGGCTGTTGACCTTTAAAACAAACAAAACCCATCACAAGCAGGCACTGGAAGGAATAGAGAGGTAGGGAACTTGGAGTTTCTGCATGTGGCACAGTTGGCATGATGGAAGAGTGTGAGCTTTATGTGACAGTGTTGCATTTAGACGTGTATTCTGCTCTCAGCTCTTGGATAGCAATCCTTTCTGTCCTGACAGCCCGAGATCTGAAGACAGGTTAAATATGTGGTATATGAGAGTGTTGCCTGTAGCAATGTAGGGGACAGAGTGTGTAGTTCATGAGCATACCGATAGGAACCTTGAGCTTCTGTGGCCTACTTGAGCCCACTGGTAACAGGTGCTGTGTGGGGTTTGGATAAATCTGCTCTTTTGAGGTAAAAAATAGCAGCCTTTTGCTAAATAGTGGCAGTAGCAGAGCTGAAGTCAGTAGGCCCATACTAGTAATACACATGAAAGATGTGAATCTGGCCCTATGTATATGCCTGGTAAAGACTGCCTAGTGCAGGATAATAATAAGCAGCATCAGTGGTATTGAAAATATGGGCCTGGCATAAGGCAGTATCCCATCAGTCTTTTTCTTTGCTTGGAACTTCATAAAAAACTTTGACAAGTTCTTAGTTGTTTTCTCTTGAAGCAGCACAGAGTAACAGTGTCAGGAAAGGCCTGTCAACTCCAGCAAAAGCCTGAACTTTTGTAGATTTGACACAAAGGCTTAGATATGAGAAGAAGAATGGCTGGGGCAAGAGTTACACAGGAGAGCTTCTTACTGGAGGGGTGGCTTCTTTATTAGAAGGAGGTGTCCTGACAGCAGGGCTGCTCCACCCTTGTTTAAAACAACAAACAAGAAAACAGATGGAAACCCCCCAACAAATAGTGTACCACCCTTGGCAATGCTGTGTCTGTATAAGGGATGCTGTCAGTGTGGCTATCTCTGTTAAAAAGCATCAGCGACATTATTCTGAAGGGGAGAATTCTGGCCTGAGAGCCTGTTTGGATTGGGGAAATATGTATCAGATTATGTCCACAGGCGCAACTGTTGGCAAGATTTGGGGGTAAGTAAATCAGGGCTGGCTCCAGTGTGACATTGATTGCAGTAAATTTCTCTAATAGATTTCCAGGATCAATTTTGTGTTATACCAGTACTGCATGTGTCCACTGAAATTTGCAGTTGTCAAGTTTTAAAGTTAGGCTTGACCTAATTTTTTAGGCAGGTCAGTCCATACCTTTCTGTTGTTTTCTTTCTCTACCAAAGTAAAGTTGGATGGGAAATGGAAAAACAATTTCATGACACTTTTAAAGCTGTTTGTCTGTTCATATTTAGCAGGATTCAAAGCACAGCTAAACAAAAGGAGACTTATTTTCCCCTTTTTTGCATTTTCCTGTGGTGTTTGGCCAATCAATGCAATAAAATGAGCTAGTGCCTTCTTATCCCCATACTAATTCCAAATTGCTGTTTATGTGGATGTTTTGCTTTCCACCAAGACCATCTTGTTAGGTTTTATTTTTCTTAATCTGAACTTTTACAGAGTGGAAAATATTTTTGAGTTACAGATTGTTTTGAAAATAATAGAACAAAACAGAGAGAAAAAAATTAATACTATAATACTCTAATTCTTTTGTATTTATATGGAAGAAGGGGTGAAACCATTGAAGGTGCTATTAAAATAAAATACTGAAAATAAATATTTCACAAATAATATTAAACTACAAAAAAGCAGGTGAGATTTTCTGGCTAAATCAAATTTTCAGTGTAGTTAAAAAAAAAAAGACTGGTTTTGTTGTAAGCTGTATAACTTTTTTATGAACTGCAAAAGTAGCCTACTTATGATAGTGTTTGTTTCAAAGACCAAAACATACTTTATAAACAAGAAAGCTCAAATACTGAAAGAAAACAAGTCATTACTCTCAAGCTGTGTCTGGGCAGCTCATTTCTGCATGCTCTATTAAAAAATATTCTCCATAGTGGAGTCATCAGCTAGTCACAGTGAAATACTCATTCCTTTCTTTGAGGTGGTCTCATTGGTAATGAAGGAAAGCTGAAGCTGTTCAAATCCACAGCAAAATTCGAAGTTAGCACTCTCTTTGGATGAATGTGGCAGTTTATGTTTTTCTCAGCTGTTAATTTTTTCAAGTAGAGAGCTATTCGTTATGCTCAACCAAAATGTTAAACCTGTCTTAGAATTGTAATTACGATGTGTGCTTTGTGCTTATTAGAGATAAGATTGATTAGCAAGGTATTACATTCTGTTTTCTGCTAATGGGCAAGAGGAAGTCATGCTGCAGCACTCTTAGGCCACATTTGAAGTCTGCGTTTAAAGGTGGTTAAAACTGCAGGTAGGTAGAATCCCCAGACTCTGTCCACAGTGGTGATGAGAAACTTTTGCAGTGGGTCAAATCTGTCCAGGTAATTATGCCCTAATCTACACAGTCTGCTCCCTCCTGTGCCTTTGAAACTTCCTTTCAGCCCCACACTAGGAATAGATGGAGATGGGAGACACAACATTTTCTCAAATGAATCAGGATACCACTTGTATATTCCATTCGTGGCTGTAGGTGCAGAAATACTTTTTCCTGTCTTTAATGCAGGGAACAGTGAAAAGGAGTCCTAAAGGGTTCACTTTTTTCTTATTTTTTCCCCCAGCTCAGGCAGACCTGTGACTCTGGACATGTAGATCTTGTCCTTTGTGATAGGATAAAAATATTGCTATAGCTATAGAGGGGAAATTTTGCTTAAAAATGAAACCAACCAAACAAAAACAACTAAATTTGAGGTCAGCTTTTAAGAATGCTATTCCGAAAGTTGCAAAGAATGAATCGGTGGTGCCAATTTTTATGCTGTGTAGCTCCATAGTTATCTTTGTTATGCTGATTGTGTAAAATTTCTTGGTGATGTGTCTGTCGAGTGTTGAGTCTGTAACACTGACACTCTGATATCTTTCCCTCCCCTTTCAGCTCACCAACTATTGGTAAAGATCAAAGAAAGTGAGGAGGAGGGCTGACAAGAAACAGGGTATGAGAGTTGTCTGCACAGCTTTAAATAAAAAGGGGTTAAGACTTCAAATCTGTTGCAGGGTATTTGTGCATGTGGGGCCCTGTTTTGCTGTAACAAGCTACATTACAGCGCACACAGCATGCTGTCGTTTTTTGGACCTGGTCCTTGGAATAGTAATATATTTGAAGAAAATGAAATTGCATATCAATGGAAATACCTGGGAATAACAAAGCTGAGAAAGGCATGTGGCTCCTGGTAGACTAACTGTTGTTTGTCTTGTAGGTTTCCTTCCATAGCAGAATTAGATTTGTGGCTTTCAATGTCAGTGTCTAGTTTGTTTCACTTTCCAATTTATAAGAGCTGAGGAATGTGTAAGTAAAACCTAACTTTCCCTCCTTCAAAGGAACAATTCTACATTAAAACTTAGCAATGTAAAAAAGCAAGCAGGAGACAATAAATACCGGGTAAAAACTCTTTCACATGAAAGATTCTCAGCTCTGTGTTTGTAGCTGAGTGTGTTTCAGATGTGTTGGTCTTGTAGGGTGTAAAACAATGGTCACGCTTTTGATCAGTGACTTACTGAAATCCAAAATAAAATTAATCTAAAGATTCGGTTCCTAAATGATTGGTTGATGGTAGACTGGGATGTTTATGAAAATGGAGGTAACTATAGTGTGGCATAAAGGTTTTATTAACATAGGTTTGTGGTGGTCCCTTTACTTGTAAACAGTGAATATGTTATGCAGTTCATTACAAGTGAAGTGCCACTTAGTGCTCCGTGCCTTTTTTCCAGCTAAAATGGTAATCTAACTTGTGGAATTCTACATGAAGCACACTATAGGAAAACTATATGGATACATGAGCAAAGCCTGACAGATGTTTTTGTTACCATGAGTGAGTCTTCCCACAGCTTTGTCCTTGGGCATCCTGGATGCTCCTCTGAGGGAGGCTGTGTTGTTGAGTGGTTCTTCTGGCCAGTAACTTGGGGTCTGGCTGGGAAAAGGGCTGTCAACCACCCAAGGTCATCTGTGGCTGTTCTTCCTGTTTGTTGCTCTTGCTGGTAGCTGATAAAGGACCAACGTCTGAAAAACAGGAGCAGTCGGGGAAGCACATATAGCTTAATCCCTGCAATACAGTCCCTGCCAAGCAGCGCCAAGAGCTCTTTGCCTGCAGAGCAAGAATATCCAACAAACAGGACTAGAGGGACTTATTAAACTCCCAAAAATTACCTCAGTCAGATTTTTTTTTTTTTTAATTCTCTGAAAATGTCACCAGTTTGCATTAGAGTATCTCAGGGGTTTCTAGAACTTGGCTGAATTTTGGTGCCTTCTCTCAGAAGCACAGATCTGTCTCCAGTTCTGCAATGTGACACAGTCCTAGGCTATTTTTTTCTTTCGTGTGACGCAAAGTTGTTATCCCACAAGTGAATATTGCCTGTCCTAGGGTAAATGCTAAAATTTGGTTGATGTTTGTTTTTAATGTTGTGGCAGTAAGGACAGTCAAACCAGAAAACCTTGTTGTAGCAAGTTATGATACAGGTCACTAGTTCAGGGTCACCAGTTCAGGTGCATGCAAAGACGTTTCTTTCTTTACTGCATGAACATCAATTGTGTGCTTGTGAAAACATGGCAGTTTGTGGTTAGCTTTTCCTGTGAACAGTGAGTGAGAGAGTACTGAGCAGGAGGGTCTGAAGTAACACTCAATGTCACCTGGGCTACTACCATATTAAATAATATAATGTAATATGATAATGGGAGCATTCTTAAAGATTGCTTCCCAGAAGCAATGTTTTGGGATAGATCTCAGCATCCTGGCAACTGTCCAGCTGACAGAAAGCTTATTTCTTCTGAGCAGTGCCTGTAACCAAATTGCTTAGATTGCTTTGATGGAAGAGCTGATTCCCTCCAGGGATACACGCTTGGCACAGTACCCAGGCTGACCAAGTAGCTGGAGCAGGCAATGTTTTAGAAAGGGGACCCTAGGCAGATCTTAGAAAGTTTAACTTCTTTCAAACTTCTGATGTACCTTTATTGAATGGGAAGCCGCTGCATTGCTCTCCCATCTTCACTGTGGGTAACAATTTCTCTATCTTTCTGTTCTCTTTGTTTTTCTGCCCCAGTATTAGGAAGTTTTATTTTGTCAAGCAGTTGAGAGAATGTTTTGGTTGTCTTTGCCTTTGCCTAGTTCAGCCCACTAGCTCAGGAAGATTGCTATTTCTCCTTCTGTTAGCACCTAAGTATCTCACAAACATTATTACTTCTGTTCTTTGATTCATTCAGTTGTGAATTAAGTTGATTCTGTAGTCTCTTGCTGTTTTGATGTCTGTGTATTTTAACTGTCTTTGGCTGATTTCTTCTGATTATATTAATGCAAAGGATGGAGGAGCAAGCTTGGTTTTGGTGGTGGTTGTTGATGTGTTTTTTAAAAGGGAGAGAGGATGCCTGAAGGGAGGCAAGACGTTTGAGAGAGAGAGGTATAAGATGACAAAGCTTACAGCGGTATCAGACAAGAAGAAAACTTCTTGGTTTGATTCTGCTCTCGTTAGACCTAATTTATACTGGTGTAATTTTGTGAACTTCAGTGGGTTTATTTCTGAGAGTGAGATCAGGATTGACAACCTCTTAGATCACTTAGGTCATGCTCCATAATTAATTTGCAAGTCCTTTAATGAGTTGCAGGTAAGCCTGGACTTCTGGAGTTTGCTGCTTCCCCAGGTATGGGCTCTGCCCGTGTCCTCCGCGCTCCCGGGGCCCAGCCTCCCGCTCTCCGCGGGGCTACACGTCCGGTGGAGTGCGGCTCAGGGTTCACCCCGCTCTCCTTGTGCCGCGCGCCGAGGGTCCGGCTCCCGCGGCGCCAGAAGTTGCTCTATGGGGGAGCCGGTCGCTTGTCGGTCGGTCGGTCCGGCCGCCGCGCGTTATGTAAGGGCGCAGGGGCTGCGGGCCGGGATAACAGACCGGGCGAGGGAAATTCCTGGGGGAGGGGGAGCGAGAGCGGCGCTGCCCTGGAGTCGCTGCCAGCGCCGGCGGCTCCCGGAGACCTGGCGGGGAGCGTGGCTCTGGAGAGAAGGAAAGCAGACGACGGAGCACGCTGCCGTGGAGCGTGAGGAGCGAGCGGGGCAGCGCGGCTCGGTTTCCCGCGGGGCACGCCGCCTGGGAAGCCAGGGGCAGCGGTGCGCAGGGGCAAGGAGCGAGCCCGGCTTTTCCTCTCCCGGTGCGTTGCGTTACAGCCGCAGCCGCGGAGCTGCGGGCCCGACTCCCTCTGCCCACTCCGTCGCCCCCGGGCTCGGCGGCAGCCTCGGCGACGGGCGCTGCCCCTTTAAGACCTGCTCGCCGCCAGCTCCACGGAGAGGGAGTGACCTCTGGGCTTTGACAGCTCCCCTAATAACTAGAAGAGCCCCGGCCCCGCCCGCGGCGTCGGATTGGTCTGCGGGCCGGTATGCCGCGCTCTGATTGGCTGGCCGCTTCCCCTGAGCGAACCTTTAGAACTCCGAGACACAATATTCTGTTACATTGTAGCAAAATGGCGACTGTCATTCACAACCCCCTGAAAGCGTAAGTACGGATCAAAAATGAACATATTCCGCGTGGTTTAAATATGAAAAAAAGGCGCCTTTCCGGCGGCGGCTGCAGCCCGAGCCGGGTGCCGCCAGCCTCCCGCCGCGGCCCTCCGCCCGCCCGCCTTTCCGCCCCGGCGGCTCGCTCCGCGGCTTTTTGTGCAACATATCCCCGCGGCTCGCGCCGAAATTAACGAGCAGAAATTGTTCGGCTCGAGCGCCGGTTAATTAGCGCCCGGGCGGGGAGCGGGGGGAGGCGGCGGCGGGGGGCTGCCCGCCCGGCGCTCCCGGAGCAGCGGCGCCGTGATACGCGCACTTGACAGTGTCCTGCCCGCGTTCCTGCGCGGAAGGCGGCGGGGGCACGTAAACATACCGGGGACCGGCCCGGGGCACGGGTGCGGGGTGTCGGTGCGCGGTGCTTCCAAGCTGCGGCAGCGGCTTGAAGGAGCCGCCGCCGCCGATGTTGAAGGAGTTAGGATGTCCTAACGAGCCCGGAGGGAAGCGGCTCCCTCGCTTCTCGGCGGGGAGGTGTGTGTGGGGGGCACTGCGGGCGCCCCTCGGTGTTTGTAGGGAGAGGGGGAGCGAGAAGAGAGAGAGGTGAAACAGACTTGGGCGAAATGAATGACTCGGGGCTGCCGGTCGTGGATTTGGGCAGGAAGTCCGGAGATCTGTTTTGCATATGACAGGCTTTCGCTTTTCGAAGTGGCGACAGGAGTTGGTGTTTCCATCCCGAGAGCGGGCACCGGCAGCCACGGGCTGCTCCGATGGGACCTGACCCGCTATTACCGGACCCTTGCGGGGGGAGCCGGGAGTGCTCTGGGGGAAAAAGGGAGACGGGGGCTTCTGCGGAGGGGTCCGGTCCCGGGCAGAAATCGGGCCGGTCTAAGAGGGGGACCACGGGAGCTGGTTGTCGTCTTCTGGATCGCGTCCTTTATTTTCCTTGCGGCCGTCAGCGCACTCCGCTAATCCCTGAAGGCATTAGGGAGAGTGGGATTTGGCACCGCGTGTGGGGAGAGGAGCTGTTTTAACCTTTGTAAAACGACTGCTCTGCTAACGGGGGCAGCGCTCTCGCTGTTAAAGCGGGGAAGCAGAGTACCTGGCGGTGACGCTTCGTCTGCACTTTCTGGCTGCGCTGAGTGGGTGTTTTTATACCTTTGAGTTTTCAGAGATGAAATTAGGGCTGTGAGGGTTTGGTTTTTTCTTTTTATTCTTTTTTTTTTTGTTTTTCTTTTTTCTTCCCTCGACTCGAGTCTCTCTAGCTGGAGTTGGAAAAACACTTGAAGGTTTTTCCAGGGATTCCTGCCGCTGTCTCAGCGATCCGGAGGGAAAGGAAAGCCTAGAGCTGGGAAGGGGTGCTGTCATGTTTATCAGCTTTCCTGCTCCGTCCTGACAGAGAACCTTTGCTTTCATTTATCCGTCCTCTCTGTAGCACCTTATGGAAATCCTCGGGGAGAGCGGAGAACAGTTGTCAGGGGGTTAATCCAAGAAGACCGAGTAACCTCTGGGAAGGGAGAGGGGGGCTGAACACACTCTGGAAGCCGCCCGTCTGACGGCAGGTTTAATACTTGTGCAGACGAGAGCAACTTCTCCCGGTGTCCCTCCCGGGAGCTGAGCGGGCTCGGGCGCAGGCAGCGCACCCCGGGGACCGGGCAGCTCTCACACAGCGCCCGCTGCGCATCGCTCCTCACTTGGGCTGGGCTAAGCCACGTACGGTTGTGCTATCCGCGGGCAATGCCGGCGTTGGGGACCACGGGCTTGGTGGCCTCGGAGGCGGGAGGCGGGAGCGTCTGGCAGGGCACGGCGGAGGACGGGACTTCGTCTCCTCGCCTCGCACTTGGTGGCACCGCGGGGCTCCCGGCAGCCGCGGCGGATTCCGGAGAGGGCGAATCCTGCGCCGAAATGATCCGGGGGCCCGATCCCGCTGCCACTGAAGTCGGGGAGGGCAGGATTAGGCCATTTATAATTAGCTCCCTTTTCCTCCCCTCGCCCCTGGGGGGTGTGAGAGGAGGAAACAATAGACATCAAATGCTGGATTCGCTTTTCTCTGCGTACCTTTTAAAGTACTAATGTTATCTGGAGGAAACAAAATTGGCGCTGGCCGTCTGACACTCATCAGCATTTTTTATTGACAACTTGTTTAATAAAACATTTTACAATTTTCACTTATTCTCGAAAGTTGCTGATCGGGAAACAATACACGTGTAAATAAATTATGCATGGGATAAATTAGGACAAAAGCAGTAGGACACATAATAGGGGAAGGGATGCAGTGCACAGTATTTTATCCTCATGTGTCCTTCCTGACAATGAAAAGGAGCTGAATGACATTTGCATTTCCTCTGTCTGCGTTTTGATCGTATCTCAAAACCCACAAACGCCCCCTACAGAAACTGGCCGCACAAAGGTTTTGCTCTGAGATGGGGACAATGTGGAGCCTGAAAAATCCTAGCTCAGGTATCAAGCAGCACCCTATGTGTGCTTGTGCATTTAAGTGCATCCAATATTCGGTTTATCTCTGGCACTTGGACACATATATGCTAGGCTAGTCTCTCGGGGTAATGTATTCCAGAGTACCTGAGCATCTGTGGGAATGCATTATATAGAATAGTGTATACATACAGTGTGTGGAGTCCCCTGTTAATGATTGGCAGCTGCTTGCACTCAGTTTGTGTCTGTCTCCATCTAGTGCACTCTTCTCACATGCTAGTTCTCTTGTGGTGCTTTCATCCCTTTGCTCTTCTCCCCTTCTCTTCCTCTGATGAGCAAATCTACCTGGCATGACAGCCTATTATTTCTGCCATTTAATATCTTGCTGTTTACCAACATGGTGCTACAGGCAGAAATACCAGAACCAAGTTTAACAGATCTGCAGAGAATAGGTGGCAGGTGTCTTGGTAAACACATTCTTCTTCATCCATAGGAAAGGCAGTATTAGAGTAGCTTTGGTGTGGCAGCAGTGGATTTGAACTGCTGGATTTGTTGGGTTATTTTATTTTTTCCATTAGTCTGTGTACCTATCTTCATACTTTTTTTTTCCCGTGTTCTTCTTCTTTGGATATCTTTATATGGAGACATTTGAGCAGTGCAGTAGAAGAAACATGCAGTTAAAAAGTATCTTGAATTACTTCAAATGTCAGTCAGAAATCTCAGTGGACTTTGTAAACATTAATTAATTAAACCTCTCAACACCCCTGTGAAGAAATTATTATTGCCTTTGTTTTATGGATGGCTAAACTAGGACAAAGTGGTTCAGAAACTTTCTAATTTGAAGATCAAGCCTAGAATGCAGCCATTCAACTTCCAGTGGTAGGCATCTAGTCCCATTTCCTCCATCTCTGCCCTATTAGTCATGTGCATATGATGTCATAGTACATTTAATGTAATTAAGACCTTGTAATTTGCAAAATCTTATCTAAAACCAGAGCTGGTTTCCCCTCACCCCTTCTCTGTCTTCACTCCTACAGCTGACTTTTATTTGAGGTTGTCAATTAAACATACTCACAGGCACATATGTTAAGCTATTGCCTTTTCTGCATGTGAGAGTCCTCCTGCCATATAGTGCTCTGCTCGAATGCTCACTGGTGGAGTTGTTGCCTTCCAGTTGTTTGCCCTTAGAGTAGCAGTGCTGGTGATCTCCCTTTCTTTTGCTCAAGACAACTTCTAGGACAAAAGAGGCTAACTCAGGCTCAGCTCCTAGACTAAGTCACTCGCATGCTAACTGTATTGTCAGATAACTTTGACGTGCTTGGGACGCTTATTCCCTACCAGGTGTTTGGGGACCAGATCATTGCAGACTTGTGTCTGCAGTGCTACAGCTGACCTTATAAACCCTACCAGGCCTGTTCTGTCTCTGCGTTCCCACTGCAAACACACAGCAGCAGTTGGTTTTCCAATTGCTGTACCTTCTCAGAGAAAATTGCCTTGACAGCCAGCTCCGACCCCTGGGCTGCCAAATGGCCGTCCTCGTAATGATGAATTCTGTGGTGTGAGACACCTGTGAAGGAATGATCTGTGCTCACATCCCTGTTTCATGTTGGCAACAGACCAGCATGGGTCTTGGGGTTTTGTGCGGCAAGAGTATTTCATTAGTGATAGTTCTGGCTTGAATTCAGGCTGAGGACTCTTTACGGGAAGGTCATGTATCCCATTACACATCCCTAAAACACCCCTATGTCATGATTAAGTGCTGATGAAGACTCACTTTTTCTGGGGGGATGTTGTTGCATAAGCATCTGGTTGCTGATTTTTAATGTTAAAGTGTAGTGTGCAGTACTGCTTTCAGCAGGTGGAGGCAATAAAATAGACAGCTAGGTTGCCAGTTCAGTGTTTACAAGTGATGTGGAGGTGATTTTAATGTGGCTTTGCAGAAGAGAATTTTCTTCTGCTTGACAGAACAGGGTTGGTGGGCACATTAATTCGTGCACCAAAATCTCTACAGCATTTCCAGAGTGGCTCTGATGTCATTTAGAACCATAAATGAGCCCTAGTGTGGCACATTTCAAACCAAAACTGTTGCCCACATGACAGATATATTTTCTCTATCTCAGTACCATCTTTCAGAGAAAATGAGGGATGAATGTTACTGTGTTTATGCAAGGAAATATAAGCATGAACCCGAAGTCACTGGGGCGTCAGAGAAGCGAAGTTAAGAAGACCTGGGGATAGGCTGAATGGGTGAATCTGATAAAATGTAAGTTACTAGTTACAGTGTTACGTCTGGTTCCATGAGTCTTTTGAGCATGACTGGTTGTCACAGTGCTTTTTCAGTTTTGTTTTGTTGGTGTTACAACCTTTAACAGTCTGTCCAGTTGTGTGGATGGGTGGATGGAGATTGTATCACAGAGCTGTTGCTGAAGAAAAGGTTTTTAAAGCTTACTATTTGTGGTGTTGAAAGCTATATTGAACCATCTGGGTCATCCTACAAAGGCCTAAAGGTATGATTTTTTTGGAGGCTGTAATAATTTCAAGGTAAGCACATGTCCAACGGGCTGGGTGCATAATGCCTATTAGATAGGATTCTCAGTGTCCAAGTGGGAATAGTTTACCCAGACCTTGCAGAAATGCGGTACGCAAAGCAAAATGGGGCTCTGTCTTCAGTCTGAGTCATGGTGAAGGTAATGTGGCTCATCCTTTGTGTAGCCTAATGAAAATTGATTTCCTCTCTGCTTTCTTAAAACTGAAAGTGTAGTATTTGGAGCTTGCTCTCAAGAGCAGACTTTGTCCATCTTGCATATCTGTCTCCAGCAATTTATGACACTTGGCTGTACCTCTGCATTCCCAAAATGAGGCATTCCAATGCCCCCATTGGCTGTGAATAAACCATCACCATCTTTTAGGATATAATTCGCTAAGTCTAGTGCTTTCTCACTGTGGTTTTCTTTCATGTCAGAGCTGAATTTCTTTGCTTGGTAGATCAATTTTACAATCTTGGTATTTATTCTGGGCTCATCACTGTGTTGTCTGTATGTGATGTCGCCTTGAGCAAGAACCATCTCTGTATTGTTTATCCCTGAGGACTTGTAGGAGTGGAATGAATCTGTTTCTGGAGTTGACGTTTTTCTCCCTTGGCCAGAACGACCTCTGATCTGAGGATTCCCTGTCTGGGATGACATGCTCCCATGTGCAGAGAAACAGCACCAAGGCAACATTGCTTAAGGCCTGTTCCAAGGGCTTCATTAGGAATGTACTGCTCTTCTGGCTTTGCCTGGCAGTTTTGCCCAGGATGCAGAGACTGAGGTGTGTTAATCGCTTCCTTAGTGCAGGTCCCAGTTTTAGCGCTGGCTTGTTTCTTTTAAAAAAAGTTATAAACACAATTTAAAAGAAAACATACTTTAAAAATCCTTTTTATTTTTAAAAGTTTTCAGATGAAAACGCTCTTTCTTGTCTTTAACAACTTCTGTACAATTTGTGGCGCAAACTGAAATACACTGGACTAGTGCGTGAGAAGCAGAAAGTGGTTTTCCTTTCTTCTTTCTTATTTCAAAAGAACAGAATTGCCCAATTTATTTTCACTGTCTAAACTGACTGACATGTAACATAAATATCATAAGTGAGTGCTTGAATACTGAATATTTAAAATTCACATTTATAGTTAACAGCCTAAATTATTAGAAGTTGATACTTTTTTTTTTAATTGTTATATATGGTTTATTTCCCAGCAGAGCATATTTTAACCACAGATTCCCAGCAGATGTCTCAGAAAAGAATAATGCAGTGTCTCAACGGCTGCTGGCAGATATTCTCACACCCCCATCCCCTCCAGTATTGGAAGAGCAGGAGTATGTCAGCATGTGTCTCAGTTTTCAGGTTACCTGCCTGAGCTGGGTGCGGTCCGAGAGCTGCAATTCCAGCCGCATGGAAGGTTTTACTGGCCCCAGCAGTGTCTGAGGGGAGGCTTCACAGGGAGTCAGTGGAGCAGATGGAGCAGGGCAGGGACCGGTACTGATGAGTGTGCACTAGGTGGCTGTAATCAGCAGTGTGTGCTTGCCAAGTCCTGATTCGTTAATTTTGTGTTCTGCTGAGCTGTAGCCAGGAGAGAATCCCCTGCTCAGGTGTTGATGGGGATGCTGACTACATCAGTGTTATTCTTCTGGTGAGAAAAGCTGGAAGTGGTATTTAATATTGCAGTCCCTTTTGAAAGAACTGATCCAACCTGAGGACCATCTCTCCATTCATATGAAATCGTGAGTTGTATCAGTCTTTGACATCTGATAATGCTGTCCTTGTTTTCTGATAATTTTAATAAATTAATATAAAATGCTAACTATAAGATGCAGTGAAATCTTAGTATGGAAAAGAAAGGAATCCCACATAACTTAGTTGCTCCCCCTTGTTTCTTCTCAGATTCTCCCTTGTGACACAAGATACTTGGCCTTGGTTAAGATGTGCTAAATTATCTACAAGCACATGTGTAGACGCTTCCTGCCTTTTAGGTCTCAAAAATCTAAATAGGATGGGTAGTGCAAAGAAAGTCAGGTGCAGTGCAGTGAAATAAGGCCATGCCCTGAGTTGGTTAATTCCAGTCTGCCCTACCGCATCAGCTGGCTGAGCTGATTTGATCTGATCAGATGCGGGCATGCTACTTCTGCCAAAACACAAAGTACAGTGCTTATGCTGCTTTTATGCTTTGAGTTGGCTTCATGCTAGCCACAGGAAGATAGATTATGCCTGTTGGAACAGAATTTCCTCTTGAAAATGTTTTGGGTGCTTTTCACGTTTTGGAAGAGTAAGTGAACACCAGTTCAGTGCTGTGTGTCACGTGGCTGTGAAATTTTTGGTCTGGTTCTAGGAATTTTGCAGTTTCTAATGTGGTTAGTCACAAAGTTGGGAGAAAAAAGTGAAATGGCTGGAGTTATAGCCCAGATAGTTCACTCTCCAGTGAACAGTACTATGGGGAAACTTAAAACGGAGACACAAAGTTAGTATTATTTTTTCAAGGGAAAAGTAATGTCCACATTTCCATTTCCTTCAAGCACAGTTCTGAAGAACATAATCCATGGATTTGTGACTGTTCAAGTATTTTGGTCTCAATATTGTCTCCTGTGAGATTGTGTTTAGTCAATGATGAGGACAAATATATTTTATGTTTAAAAAACGTATGCAATCTGAGTAAGGAATGAAGAGAACAGCGGTTCAGAAGGCTGTTTTACTGCTAAACTCCTCTTGTCCTGACCATGAATAAAAACTGCATCATGTTTGAAGCTGCTCTCATCCTGGGTGTTTGATAAATCACTCGCCAGTGTCCAATATCGGAAATTATGACATGAACTCACTCGCATCTACAAGCTTACCCTTATTGTTTTTGTAGTTTTTTGTATTTTCTATGGATTCTTTTTCCTTGGAGTTTTCAGATCATTAGCATGATGTGAAATGTGGAATAAATCAGGAGCACAATTTTAATTCAGAGGTTAGTACCTTGTGTAGTTGGGGTAGTGCAGGTTAGGAGGCATGTGGGATGTGATGGGTCAGGGTTGGTGATGGGAAGACTCTGCAGTGAGCTCTTTCTCTGCAGGTGTGGAGAAACCCTCTTAACTGCAGCATTGAGATACTGCTTCTGCTGTTTCATCCTGACTGACCCTTTAATTTTTAGGAGGTGTTTCTCCAGAACAGATGTGCCCCTCTGTTAATTTTGGTGGTGTTAGTCCCTACTAACCAAATGGCATGTGGATGAAAGTAACATTAATACCTCCTCAGGTAGAACGGGGCCCCAAAGACTTCCCCTTTCTCCTCTCTCATGCTGATACATATGAATGGCAACTTGGTCAGGTTAGTTGGTGTTACGTTGATGGCAAGCTGGCATTCCTAAGGTGGAAATCTAATAAAAAAATGTTGATGGGAGAAATATGTGGAACCCCCTTCTCCATGTCTTGTCACCAGATTTGGTTTGTTTTTGTCGATAGTCTCAGCTAAATGTTTTATCTTCTCCTAGCTTTCCTCTCCCCTGCCTCCCAACCTCTTTCCCCCATTGACCTCTACAAGTGCAGTCCTAGCTGTTGATTTATCAGGGCAGGCTGGCTCAGCACTGTGTGGAGATTGCTTTTAATTAACTCTCTTCGTTTTTCCAACCTTCAGGGAGCAGCAACCCTTTAATGATTTTAATATTTTATCTGGATTTATATCCACCTTATGTATTGTTTGTTGCTCTGCTTCCTCACGTGTTCTTCCTGAGTCATTTCCCAAAATGAAATGTTTGTTTCAGATCTCACATACAGGATGAGGAGGAGAGATTTTAATGGCTTCTGCACTGGGACAGTGGACCAGGATCTTACCCTGGTGTGTTGAAAGAGGATGGGAAATATGAGGTGATGCATTTTGGTGCGCTCACTTCAGCATTCTGCCTTCATGCACAGGGAGAGGCAGCTTTGTTTCATGGTTGCAGAATGGCAGATCAGAGCCTACTGAATTAAATCTGACCCTTGACTTGTTGTATGGCATAGGTAAGTCATGAGCTTATTTTCACAGACAGGTATGACTCTCATGCTAGTCAGGGTGAGTAAAGGAGGCATTAATGTAATTACCTGTTGCTAAAATGTAGTTTACTTCCTTTGCACGAATACATGTTTAAGGGAGAGTCCCTCTTTGCTTGCAAAAGACTACCTTTGCCTCCTGAAAGTAGCTCTACCAAGTGAGATTTCTTCAGACTGAGCAGAAAGCAACTATACAAGATTTCTCCCACCTGGAATTTTCCCTCTTCATATCCTGCAGTGAGGATTTTAGGACTTTCCAGCATGAATCAGGAAAAATATATGTTATGTATAGTGTTAAGTATGTGGCACTTTCATGCCAGAGCAGGAAAATGCTCTATAATGATGCTTAAAGTAAACACAGTCACTGTCATGGGATTATTTTCTTCATTCTTTTGGTGGGAGGAATGGCATTCACTGACTGACTGGGTGATAGTCACACTAGTCACACCATCAACTATTGACAAAATTAGAGGTCTAGAAGCCACACTGCTTTGCATTTGGTGTTTAGTGTTAGCATATGAGTTATGTGTTGAAAGTGAATGGGAATCCTTCCTTGGTAGCACTTCCAGGGCTGAGCTGAAATTAGGGGAACAGAGAAAGTATGAGAAACTGAGTTAAGACTGTCTGCCTGGTTCTGATGGAAGAAGTTCACCAATAAATATCACTAAAGCATCCTTAATGGCAATGATTTATGCCTAGATCTGATAAAAGCACCATTTGAGTGCAAGGATTTTACCATGGAAATGAACCAAGGGGCAAGTAGTTTTGCATTTCAAAACGTAACTGCTGTACAAGAGATAGTCTGTCCAGTACAGCTGGTTCATAGAATTCAAAGTCACTGGTGTGAGAACAGTTTGACTTAATTTTTTTACAAGGCTTCTTGTAAGTATGTGCAAGTGTATTTAAAGTTGTTAAAATGGCAGAAGAAATGAAGTTCCCTGATCTAGTCCTGCCTTACTGAAGAAAGGTACTCTGAGACACTAGCTGAAAGGAACGCAGTTGTGGGTGCTACTTGCCAAAATACTGGCAGCAGATCACTGTGTAAGATCATCTATGTCATCTGGTCTGTGGTTTGTGTTTGTGTCTTTCCTATCTTCCTCTGCAATCTGCTTTAATTTTTTAAAAAATAATTGTTCGGGTGTATTTTTTCCATGTTGTTGCCGTGATTCCAGAGTAACTGACTCCTGGCATTCTCATCTGACCAGATTGCAAATGGATCTGGTTCAGATATTCATTCTGCTGAGTAGATATGAAAGCAAATTCCCTCCTCTGCTATTATTGACTTTCTAGTTTTGTTTCCACAACTAACTTATCCACAAAGTCCTATGGTTAGGAGAGGCTGTCTCTCTTGACATGTCTTCCAAATTCCTCGCTGCTAAACACACACCATGCAAAGTCGAAACCTGGCTGGTCCTCAAAGGGCAGTCTATTTCCTAGGCTGCTGTTTCCAGCTACCTTCTCCTCCATGCACCCCTTGGAGGGGAAGAGGAGGAACAGATGAGGGATGAGCACTCTGCCTTTGGGAAAGGCTCTGACCTGAAAGTGGATTGCAATTCCAGGCGAATGGTTCCTTCCCTTGGTAACAGAATTGCACGCCTGGGCTCTGAGCTCTTTGCATTAATTCCATCTCTGCTAAACTTTCCCAGTCAATTAACCATGTCCATCTCCTGCTCTAGCAGCCACATGTGCCTTTTCTGACGCAGCAGGGTTTTGGAACAGTGGCTCCCTGCAGCCTTTGCTGCAGCAGTTTTCCTCTAGCAGCTTCCCTCAAACATGGTTATCAATCAGGACCTGACAGGGTTTTCCCTCTGACACATCTATTTTCAGGGCTGTAGGACTTTGACCTTTTTCTTTTGTCTTTATAAGTACTATTTTTTCCAATCTGGGCCAGCTCAAATGCTGAGCATTAGGGTCTTTACACTGATACAAAAGAAGCATGAAAATTTCAGTCTGTGAGAAGATTCTGCTAAACCTGGAGATTCCTTTTGGTTTATGTCATTTTGCCTCCCTTGAGCTTCAATTTTGCTTGTCTAAAAGGCCTCATTAAGCTGACCAGTAGTTCTTGTGTGGTGTTGCAGGCAGCACCTGCAGTGCAGAGGTCTTCTCTGAGTAGCTAACAGGACTGGATGAAATAGTGAGTTCTTGGAGGCTGAAGTGTCTGGGAGATGCTCACCCATGGGGTTTGACAAAGACTACCTTTGAAGAGAATTTGGCACGCACCTCTGGAAGAATGGTTTGAATGCTGGCGCTAGTGGTCCCTCGGCAAAGCCATGGCAGTGGCTTGAACGTGGTTTTCTTGCGTCTACTACCATCAGAGGTCAGGTTGGGCTAGAGCACCTATTAAAGCAAGGAACTGTGCTTAGTATCTTGAGTGTGGGGGTAAGCCTGATCCTGTTTCTAGTGGATAGGTACCTATATCATCCAGACTGCCATCCCAGTTGGCACTAACTGGTTCCTGTGTGGGTACTTTCAGATGAGATGACAAAGACTAAATTGGCCTCAGAGGCTCAATTAATAGAAGTGCAGGTTTAAAAGAGGGTTCCTATGTCTTATGTCCAGTTCCCTGGTACCATGTCAGATAATCCCTTTCATAAACTGAAAAGTCCTTGTCTTAAATCCCCACTTAGACTGTTTGTTCCCTTTACTCCTCTTGGGAGAGTTCCAGAACCCACCGCTCTGATGGCTGGAAATAGCATTTTAATCCCTAGCCTAGCCCTACTTGTGACCAGTTTATACCCATTTGTTCTGGTGCCAGCATGGAGTTGTTAGTTTAAATACTCCTGCTCCCTCCATGTCTTCCTCTTCACTATCTTGCCTTTGTATGATGCTATTACAAGCCTTCTCAGACTTTGTTTTGATATACTGAACTGTCTGTGCTATCTTTTCCTTTCCTTTGATCGCTGTAGTATTTATTGTCTTTGCCTGCTCTGCTCCAGCTTGGATTACTCACATTCAACTTTCTTGAGTGTGAGTAGACAGAATTGTACACTGTCCCAGGTGAGATTTTGCCCTCTAAAATAACTATATTTTTTACCTCTTTCAGGAGCATTTGCTTATGGTTGTATTGTGCTGGCAGTTCATAGTCATCTTGTTACATAATGTTTCTTCTCCTGTCCTTCCAGCTGTTGCTGTTAAGATGATGATCTCCAGGGTATTAAGTGAAACTTATACCTTATTCATTCTGTCTAATTCTTCTTGTGTGATCTTCTTAATTTTTTTGATGTGCCTTCAACTTTTGTAAGCGGCTAATTTTTATCAGCACGCATACTTTTGGTGACAAGGTCATCAATGGAAATACTGACGTCAGTCTCTAGACCAATCCTTTCTAGAACTCCAGAAGTAACCTCCTGTCAGCCAGTTACTGTCTCTGTTAGGAGTTTACCTGTGTCCAGCTCTCTCTCAATGGTTTTTCAGTCATATCACCATTCTTGTATACATTCTCATTTTCTCCATGTTCAGGATTTTCTCATAAAGTACTGTATGAAATATCTTCTGAAAGTCCAAATAGCGAACAAGATGTCTAGAATTTCAGTGTCTTATGACAGCAGGATGGCAAGATACTCTGGCACAAATTATGGATCTTGCATCTTAGTCTTTCCTTGTTCAAGATGTCTGTGATCATTTTGCACTTAAAAACTGCATGTGAGTAAACTCTGACCCAGTTAACCTTACTGCAGTAATTTGCAAGGCTTGTGCTCTAAAACAGTTAGCAAAGAGAATTTTATTTTGCTTGCAAATTACTTCAGTAATATGGTAGAAACCATGATTTGCAGTGTCTGTTTAAATAACTTGCTGGTAGATGTATGGTTTCATGTCACAGTTCTTGGGCAGAGATTATTCAGAATTGATGCCATAACTGCACAAATGTCTTTGTGGCTTCCACCTCAGTCATCCCACTGAAGCACAGCATTCTTTTAGTTCTTGGCCTGTTCCTACATTATATTTAATCTATGTACCATTCTAGCTGCAAAACAGCAGAACTTTCTTTGATCACTTTTATTTTTATGTTTGAAGAATATTACTGTTTTTTTAATAGCTTTTTCAAGTCCCAGCTCTTGAGTTTGGCAATTCTTCCTGTGCTTCCTGACCTTTAAGATCTGATTTTTTCTTCTGTTACTACTGTTCTCTGTTCATGAAGGGTGTCTGTTTAATTCTGATGTCCCTTTCTAAACTAATTATTCAGTCCCTCACTTCTCCAGTCTTTCCATATGAGTTTAAAACAATTCTTTCACTTTAATTTTAAAGAAATTCCCCAAGTTCTGTTGTATTCCACTCCTCCCATGCTTAAGGAGCAGGTTTGAAGCACTCAGGCACAAGTTTGAAGTACTTTGTGATGTTGATGGGAATTGTACAATTTTGTACCTCTTCTTGGACAGCAGAAGACTTTGGCCATGTTGATCTAAGGCAAGCAGGGGCAATTCTGCTTAATGTTGTTCTCCTTAATTAGATCATGCCTAAATGTGGCTTTCAAATTTCATCAATGTGAAATAATAGTGCATCTTTGACCAGAGTTGCAACCATTAGCTAAAAGTCCAAATGAGCAACATACATTTTTTCTTAAATCACCTTGTTCGATTTTTCTCTGATGTTATTACTTTATTATTACTTAAAGAAAACTGTGTGCATGCATACTTTTTGTATATGCGTATTTGTGTGTGTGTGTCCAATATAGGAAAGAAAGAATGTGTTTACAGATGGTGTTTAGGAAAACATGTTATTGTTTGTTAATCAATGTCTTGCCATTTTAAACGTTTCCATGTACTTCTTACTGATTTATAGCAGTATATAATTCAAGTCTTTCCTACTGCTCAGTTTTACAGACTCATATACATAGGAAAAATAAAGGTACTTTTTTTTTTTAATCTTTTTAGAGGGCTTTGGTAACTTTTAACATATAAGAGCAGTCTATGGATCAATGTGTATCCCAGCAATCCCTTGCGTAAGTGACCTAAAATTGTGTGATCAAACCTCTTCTCCCTTCCCTATCCCTAGAGAGATATTGGTAATTAGATAAAATGAGGACAGAATATGCATAAGTATCTGTTATCCTGGGATTCCAGCCCAGAAAAGAAACTAATGGCCTGAGCTGGCCACAATTTTTTGCACCCTGTGTACTATTGACAAGTACACAGATATGTACTGTGACTTAAGATGTTGGGAGTTCAGGAGCAGATTTTTGCTGCTGTCTGATGGTAACCTTTCTAAATTGACTGTTTTCCAAAACAAGTGGAACCATACAGCCTATATTTTGCTTGTCATTTTTATTGTTGGGGACATTTTGCCTGTAAGAGAGGGCCTGATCCTTCAGTGTCATGCCTAATGCAGTGGAAGTGAGTGTAAATTACTGCTTCTGTGGTTTGGAAGTGTTTCACATTGACTCTGCCCAGATGTAAATGACCACATGAAGTGCAAGACAGTGGAGAACTGGGAGGGGAGTTGTTGGTCATTTTTTTCCATTTCATCTAGCAATTACTGCTTGTCTGGTTCTTCAGAGGAAGGGACAGTGGGTATCTGTGGGCAAACTCGTCTGTCTCTAATTAAAGTAAGAAGCCCCTTTGAAGTCTGTGTGACAGGTTGTCTAGCACTGCAATACTACACAATGCAAAAGGATCAGATAGGTAGTACTTCAGAAATCTGGAGGCTGCTTTATGTATTGTTGCTGTTTTCTTTCTCCCAATGTGTATGGTAGGTGGCAGCTCACCCCTCACACCATTGTCGATTTTAGTCCTCTGCTAGATTTGGGGGTTTTGTCTTGTGGCTTGGCAACAGTGAAACACAAACCCTGGGCACTTATGAGTCTGTCAGTCTTCCTCAGATATCCCAGTCGTTGATAAATCCACCGATGAAAAGCTTTTCTTAGAGCAGGTGGGCAGCCTGTATGCATGTCTTCCTCTCTTGCTTTGCTTCAATGTCCTTGGAAGTAAACATCAGTGAAAGCAAGAAAAGTGCTTTGATAAAAGGGGGGGCAAGGTCAGGTAAAAGCATGCCCTTGTGCACGTTCCCAGGGGAGGTACCTATCCAGCGTTGCCATTGCTCTGCCCAGCGTAGCTAAATCAGGAAGTAAGAGATCCAAAGCCACGCTGAAATGTGATTCTTTTTTTGAAATTGTGTCCCGTTTGGCATCTTTTTGAGCTGAGAAAGTTTGGCTTGCTTTCCTTCCTCACTCAGTAATTTGTGGAGTGGGAGATTTGGGGTGAATCTCTGTTTTCTGTGCTTACAAGGCAGCAGGAGTTTCTATGCCTGGGCTGGAATGTGTTGTTTCAACACACTGAATGTGAAAAAAAAACTTTAGCTTTATACAGACTGTGGTTTTTGTTTGTACTCAGTCAGTGTGATTTCACTGAAGTCCAAAAAGTTATGCCAGTGTGAGAAACAAACCAAGTCTGTGTTATTTCAAGACAACTGTACTACCAGAGAAATATTCCTTTTATTCTCCCACTTAACCTTTCAGAATCTCCCTCCACCTCAGATGTTCAGTAGCACACGATGCTTATAATTTGGCAGCAAATGTTGACATCAGCAGCCACGTATGAGATCCTTGCCAAAAGTCTGTAGCTTAATGTGCAGGACAGGCAGCAGATGACTTCTTAGCAACAGAGATGGGTCAGAATAAAAACCTGGATCTCAGCACTTCTTGCGAGCTTTGAAGATTGAACCTGGATCTGAAGTTAAATGTCTTTAATGGACAGGATCCAAACACCCACTTGCTTTGGTAGAGCTCAGATCCAAATTCTGTCTACCTAAAGAATCAAGGTTCTGTTTTCATGTAGATTCTTTCACTAGTGAGAAGCAAGGGAAGGGATAAGACAGAAAATATGACACATTGGCAAAATTGTTTTTCAATACTATGTTTTTCAAAGCTTTTTCCATGAGTAGTCAGCAGCTCTTAAAAATTGCAGGGAGAGCTACAGCTGTCAACGAGCCAGAATGGTTAAATGCTTTTAAATATTTGAGTTGGGTTATTCCTTCACCTTTCTTTCTCACAAACATGTCTGGTAAAACTCCAGTAATGAAAACACTTGCTTGGGGAGAGGGATAAAATCCTTTTCAGCAAATTATGACTGTGACATTTTAATCACATCATAACAACATGGTTAGCAATGGTTTAGGTTTGGCATTGAACGTGTACACAATGTTTGTTCTTTTATGTACTATTGGTATTATATAGTAAAAATATCACAATTGCAAAACTAATTTCTTACCCTTGTGCCAGCTTTGTCCATCTGACAGTTGCTGTTTGAACTTTAAAGCAGTGTTTCATCAATACGTTAATAGTGACTGCATGATTAATTCTCTCTGCTTTTTCTGTGTCCTACAGGCCTGCATGGCAGCTACTTCCCAGTTTGAGATACCTGCAAAACCACTTCTGTCAAATAAACTGTGCTTATCCTGAGTGGTTCCATATTTCGAGAGGGTAAAGAGCAGCCACTGCGTTTAAATTTCCCAGTACTTCCCTGCACAGAAGTTTGTTATAGGTGCTTCACTTCACTGATGCATTTCAGGGTGGTGCTATTCAGAAATTTTCATCTTTCTAGTGAGAGATTTGGAGCTACTCTTTGGAGCTACTCTGCAGTGTTTTGGATGCTGGGTGTTCTCTGATTATTTGCTGTCTGTGAAGGACGCTAGTAATTTCTCAAGTTACTTAAATAGCAGAATTTTGATTTTAAAAATTAAAGAAACAAAAAACAAGAGGGCAAAACCAAGGCTAAGAGCATCCATAAATGAGCATTACAAGTAGTGCTGTATAGTAATAGGTGGGAAGCTGTCATGACATCTGCACTGGATCACACTTAAACTAGTTTAGGATTAATAAAGTTAAAAAATGCTGGTATATGGGAAGTAAGAAGAACTCTCCCCAGGTGGAATGGTACTTCCATGGCAAGTTGCTAGCTGGAAACAGGTTGGCATACAGATAGACCTGCTGCAGCATCCTCCTGAAAAGTTAGAATTCAACTGAAGAAGGCACAAGTAGATTTTATTTTAAAACCTTTGAATTCTACCTTGTTTCTACTGTTACAGTAAACCCTCACTTATTTTAGGAAGGTGGTTGTTGTTTTCTGCATTTACTTAACAGTTTCTTGGTTGGGGAACTTAAAATGGGTAGGAAAGAATCAATATGCAAGAGTTTGGGTGTAGATTAGAATCTGATCCCAGAGAGGGAAATCAATGGGCTTTCACACTAGGGAGGCATCAGAAGGGGTACATTTAGAGAGATCAGAGAGGAGCCAAAAGTGATGTTGGTCCTTAAGAAGTACCTGTTACCTAGGAGTTACGTGGAGTGGTTTTGTTTTCTGACACACCTGCTCAGTTTCACTCAGTATTTCCTTTTACGCATTTATAAACATGTAAAATGTTTATAAATGACAGTGAACTTGATTGTCATGACTGATATTAGACCCAATCTTTATTTTGTTCAAAGATACCACTAAAGACTCCTGGGGCAGGTAGACCTTTGCTTAGTTGGAGGTTGTTTGATGGGTGATAAAGGTTACTTCATAATAAAACTGTAGCTCCATGGTGGGAAGCAGTGCTTGTGTGAGACATTTGTTTTTCTGCTTTAAGTTGGCAGCACACTTATATAGCAATAATTCTTACAAAATCACTCTTCAGCATGTTTATGCAAGGTATCACCTACTCTAGTTGCAGCAGTGCTCCCAGGAACTGCAGATGCCTGCGCTCTAAAGAGTCTTGGGGCTTCCCGGCAGTGCAGGCAAAGCTACATTTTACCTTTCCAAGGATGAGGGACAAGGCCAGTGCTATTCCATCTATGGGGAAGGAAGAAGTAGGAAGAGCTGGAATGGAGAACAGGGGAGGGCAAGGCCTGCTTCTCCTTTTCTTGGTGGAAGGGTAGGAAAGATGGGAATGGCACCTGCAGCTCTGGAGTAGAGCTTTCCTCCAGCAGCAGCAACTCCCACTCAGCAGCCACCGCAACACTCAGCCTGGTTTCCTAATAGCTTTGATAATGTTTTTCTCTAGAAGCTTTTAAAGAAACTAAAGCGCCTTGGGAAGTCTTCCAGAGGCACAGTTGGTTAAAAGCCTGGAAACACAGGCTAGGAAGAACTGGTTGAGTCACCTGTGGAGACCCAGCTGCATCAGTAATTGGACCTGTGACACCTGATATTTGCAAATGATCTAGAAAAGAAAGTGGAGAGAGAGGTGGCAGGCTTAGCTGATCATGCTAAGTATATTCCAGGTGGGAAAAACACAAGGTTGCTGCAAAGTGTTGAAGAAGAACCTCATGAAACTGAATGATTTGGCTCATTCAAGTGGCTGATTATGTTTGATTTAATTAAATATGAATTAGAGCATGTGGGGAAAACAGATCCCAAATTAATGTATACAGCAGCAGGGACAGAACTTGTTACTGACACTAAAGAGAAAAGTGTTGGACTTGTAATAGACCTACCAAAACACTAAAGATAATAATAAAGTAATAATAATAAGAGAGACAGGAAGAGACATAGGCTGAATGACAGGAGTTACTATGAAAGGAAAGAAAACAAATGTCAGTGCTGTGACAGTATATTTGACATGTTATTGATCTTGAAGGTTTTTTCCAGCCTAAAGGAGTCTATGATTCTATACAAATCCAAGGTTTGCTGCTTGTTGAATACTATGAGAAGTTTGGCCTCCTTCTCATGAAAAGGATACAAAAAGCTCAAAGGTGCACTGAGAAGAAAACCAGGATAATCAAACGGAGCAACTTCTGTAAGAGGAATTACTAAATTGATTTGGGTTTTCAAATCTGTAAGAAGATTTGTGACTTTCTGCATGAGAGAGGTTCATGAGATCAAGGGCATCACAGAAGGGGCAAATAGGGGATGAATGTTTGTTCTCTCTCTTGAAGCCAGAAGTTAGGACATCAAACAAGATTACCAAGAGGTTAGTTCAAAAGGAACAAAAGGGGATATTTTTTCACGAAATATTAAATAAAGCTGTGGAACTCTACAGTGGGATGTATGGGATATTAAAGTTTACCTGGGTTCAGAAATCATCAGCGTCGCAGAAGGAAAATCCTTCAATGGCTGTTGAATACCAAGGCATCAGAACTACAGTTTGCCAGCTGTAGAGAGGATATACCAGTACATTTCCTGCAGAATATCACTATATTGTGTCTATATTTTGTGCACCTCCTTCGGGATTCCTTATTGGCTGAAGTTTGAGACAGAGTCCTGGGTTAGATGGACCTTTGGTCTGACCTGGTGTAGCCGTTTTTCTGTTTCAAGGGCTCCGGCAATCACATAGTACTAAGCAGTGTTGCAAGAAAGGCCTCAAAGTTTCAAAATAAAAGACCCAGAAATGCAAGATGGAATTACGATTACTGGCTGGATAACCAGGGCTTTATTTCGTTCTTTGCAACGTTTGCTCCTTCATGTCAACCCTAGGGGGAAATCTGTGTGCCAGTTCACCCAGGTCTTGCAACAACCTGAGACAACCTGTTTATTAAACATACGCTTTGGCTGCTATACAGAGGAAATGGCATGATCCAGGCTGGTAATGCAGAGACTTGCATTTAGTTTCTGCCTACACCGTTGGCTTTCTGTGTATTTCCAGCCAAGTCCTGTACCTTATTGTCCCTCTGTTTCCCTGTGCAAAGTATAGATAATATCCTTTGTATCTTTCCTTAAAGAGCAGTTTGAGATTAATGGTTGTAAAGTGCTAAATAGTGCTAAAAGTTGTGAGTAAATGCAAAGTGTTTGATGCTGATTGGTTTAATGGACATTGCAGTTAAGAGGCTTGCTATCTTCAGTGTCTGTTCATAGACCCTTCACGTAGACTGGCTGAGAAACCTATATTCAGATTCATTCTAGAGGGAAAAAATTGGAATTGTTTCTATAATTAGTTACTCATTGGTTTGGGGTGCGTATGTCAGAACTGGCGGGGGGAACCCCTGGGAAATCTGATCTGACTAGAGGAAGCGTTATTTTTTTTGTACTTTCTGTCCTGTTGCAGTTTCTTTTTGTTTTTGTGCTCCCACTGGGTCACTGTTGATGGGATGAAGTTTCTAGTCATGTCTCAGATTCACAACCACAGGTGACCTTTGCTTTTCCATGTGGCTCTCTTTCTGCTCCTGTGGTCATTTGCAGCCATGTCTTATAAGTTATTATTTATAATGAAAGGCAGCTGATGGCACTTGCACATAAGATGATTTTCCTCTCCTCATGCTCTGTAGTAGCACCCTGACTATAAGACAAAGAGATGCTCTTGTTCAAAATTAAATATATCAGAGGCCCCAGAACTTGCCCTAGCGTTTGGTGCTGAGCTAGATGGCACCAAATTTCATTGAGACCTGCAAAAAATTCTTGGTGTCCAGCTGTTGTGTCCCAGGTACCTGCTGCTTTCTTAAATCAGATTTCAGCAGGGAGGTAGGTATGTAGCCATGAACATAATAAATGCTGTTCCTAACCTTCTTTACACATATTGCACAAATTGAGTGAATTATTTAAGGCTTTCACCTCTTTGGACTGACTAAAATCTGTCAGGGGAGGTGACTTGAATCTGCTCAATTTCTGAATTTCTGGGGAGTGCTTTGATTCCTGGCTCTCACTGCTATTACATCTGATTGCTGTGGTCCTTATGCTGCTCTGGTATAATTGGAGTATGTGGGTATTTCAACTCTGCCTTGACTCTTTCCCTACTCACAAGCCCTTGTTTTGCTCCGTTTTCTAGGGGAGGAGGCCTTCTTATTTGCTGCATTGCCACACTGGGGTTCCTCCGCAGGAGAACTGTCTTTTCACAGGAGTGGCTGCTGCAGTAGTTTGGCAACTGATAAAGAGTTGCATATGAGACACTTGATCAGGCATCTGTAAATGTTTCCAGGATACTGTACACATTGGGTAAAAGGCATTAAAAAATCCATCTTTTTCAGTGCACTGGCTAGGTATTAACACAGATTCTGCAGTCAGGAGGAAGCTCTGCTGTTCTCCTTTTATGTATCAGCATTTGAGTTCTTAGACATGATGTTTTTGAGAAACCTTTGGAGATGAAACAAACTTTGGCAGCATGACCCACAAGACCTACGTAATTGCCTTTACTACTGGGATTATTTAAAACTGGGATTGCATCAGTTGCCTCCCTCGGAGCTGTTGTGGGTCAGGAAGTATGGGAGAGGACCCAGGTGGTTGTGCAAACCTCCTCTAAGTTTCACTAATAAACTTCCACATACTTTTCACATGAAATAGCTGGTACTGTGACTTTCCTATGGAGGACCTTGTTGCAGCAACAGAAGTTAGCAGCTCCTGTTATATCTGCTTGATTCTCGTATGTGGAATAGTCCTATTGGGTATGGGGATAGTCACAATGTGAATGTGAATCTCCATTGTAGATATGAAGGTGAAAGATGTGCAATTGCTTCTTGGTATTATTGCATGTTCCCAATGCTTGCTGATGGGTTCATAGCGCCACCAAAGACTGCAATAGTAAGCTGTCCAGATTTAATGCAGCACCCATCCCCATACATTTTATTTCATTCATGCTGCTCACCCTGGAATTCATTTCCACTTACCCTCTAAGAGACTTGTGTGCCAGTTACGGCTACTTTTTATGGAAAGAAAATGACTTGTCTCTTTCAATTTTATATAGTTTCCTGATCCCCACATGTCAATTCTGTGTGAAGGCCACCATGCCCTCTTGCTCTTTCCATAAGTGTAGAGAGGTACCTAAACATGACTTAGCAAACAGTTATTCTATGCTATGCAAACAGCAACTGAACAAAGGGCATTCACCCCAGCTTGTGCTACCAGTCATGATACTCAAAGGGTGGTCTCTCTCAGGCTTTCGTTGTTAACTCTATGTCTGATGGTCTGTGTCCATTGCACTGTTTCACCATCTGTCCAGAGACCAAAGGCATCCAGTTATGAAGCAGAATAACTGATTAAAAAAAACCCAACAAAACAAACACACAAGAAAACAGTCTAGTTTAAGATATGCTGCCTTTTGAGCCATTGAACAGTTGAAATGGCCATGAAAATAGAGTGAAACATGAAACTAAAATAGAAACATGAACTCTAATTCAATGTCGATATGTCAGTTTATAGGGGTACTGTACCTTAGTTTGTTTACACCTTTTTCTGTGTGTAATCCCAATTATAGTTAAACATTTTCTGTACTTTCTGGGTGTCTGAAAACTATCTTCTGGCAGATTTAAGGTAGTTGATACGCTACCTTATGTAACTGTGAAAGTATTTCACAGGTTTTTTTTCTTTTTCCTCACCTGTTGTTATTTTTGAAGAAAACAGAAATATTTCTAGGTGCTAGGGCTTTCTATTTCTCTAATTCCTAGAAAGGGCAAAGTGAGATAGGAGAAGCTAAGCAAACCCCCAACAGAGGGAAGTGATGAGTTACTGCTGTTGAAGCAGGGCAAGAGGTCAGGATTGAAGGAAGGATTGGAAAGAAAATGTATGCGTTTGGATGCATACATGTCTGTGCTGCTTTGCTTTGAGAACAAGTCTGAGGGAAGGACTGCAGGTATGAAGACATCCCATCCTTCAAAAAGTTTGCAACATTTTTGTTTGAAGAAACTGATATTCCCATGGGCAAAGGGATATGTGCCGTTTTTTCCCATCACTAAACTCTTGTCTTTGCTTTAATTGCAGTAGGGACACTTCCCAAGTGTACCTTTATGAGTCAGTGCTCTCCTCATAAGCTGATGAAAAGTAATGTAGTAGTGGTTGGGGCAATCTTTCAGCTCCTGTGGAGGGTGTGAAAGCAGATACAAGGTGTGGTGACACAATAAGACTTAGAGAGAACCATTGGCTGAGTTCTAAGGAAAAAGTGTTTTACTGGAGGAGGATAAGGGAGGCTGTACATGAAGAAGTGACTGGCAAAAGCACATTGGGGAATAAATAGGAAGCATATAAGTAAGATAGAAAAAGAGGTTTTGTGGGCCAGTAGAGAAAATGAAGACACAAAAATACAGACTGTAATGCAAAATTAAAGGCATTTCTTAAATTAATTCCTTCAAAAATTACTATTAACTAGAAATCAGCATTGTAAGTGGCTCCCACTAGGCTGTGGTTTCATTGGACTAATTGAGCAGTTTGTGACCCAGAGAACTTACAGCTGGCAGTCACCATTGCTCCTGGTCCCTGATAGGTAATGGGGTGGGCATATATTAACAGATGAACAGCATGAGAGCACTTAGCTATCCACAGTGCTCCTTGGAGATGATAGCTTGTGGGGCCTGCTGTGATATCCTTGGGTGCAGTGTTGGGATTTCAGATGAGAAGGCTGGGATCTGGAAGAACAACAAGACCTCTTTTCCAGGTCCAATGTGGAAAAAACGCAAGAAAGAGTTTGGGAAGGGTTGCAGTGGGAACAGTGGGAAGGCATTCATGGCAAAGGGGAGGAAAACACAGCTTCAGCAGTGGGCGCCAAAGCTACTAGTCAATAATTGTATTCCTTTTCCTGAGGGGAGGTGTGAGGCAGAGACCCTTCTGTGCATTTGGATTTGAGAGACTACATGGGTGCCACAGCTCAAAGAATCTGATCACTTTTCCTCCCACTGGTAATGGAAGGAGATCCCTGCTCCTCCTACTCCTGCCACTGATGAACAGGCAGGGAATACGGTGGCAGCCTTTCTGGGAAGGGCAAGAGGCAGTGTCAGGGATACCTCTGCACCATTGCAACGTGGAAGAAAAATGCACCACTGTCACATTGGAGCTTGGGGTTTACTGTTCTGGGAGGAAACAGAAGCAAGGGTCCTTTTGCTGCAGCTCATAGGCTTAACCCTTGAGTTGCTAAGCAAGATTTGTCATGCCAGATCAGGCCTGTTGTCTGCCTCATCCAGAATCTTCTTCTGGCAACAGTTTTTTAAGCTGTATTTTTAGTGTCTTCTGGGGGTCTTCAGTGAAAGCTTTATCATGACAGCACAACTGCTTAGGCTAAAGAGAAAGTGTATGCTGTCTTCAGAGATGCTGTTTGCTTAAATAGATTCCTTCTACAGTGCTATTTCCACTCCCTTCTATTGGGAATCTGTAGGGACTGGGAAATGTAATCCCATTACTTATTTTGCTTACGGGTACAGAACGGGTTCTGTGCCTGCTGAATTTGACAAGGAGGTCCCAAGGGAAAGCCGTTGAGAGTAACTCCCTTGGGGCCTGCCTGCATGTGGGTGGTTAAACTGATCTGACCACCTCTTCTCCCTCTTATTCCTGTTGGACAAACTTTCTCCTAAACCTCCTGCAGCCTTTGTGTGGCCTGAAATCATTTAGTCATAAGTGTTCAACAACAGCTGTCAACATACAACATCACCAAATACAAACAAAGGCAGTTTCCCACCCTTACCATCAATCTGTGCTGGAGTCATCTGAGTAGTTCCCTATTTTGTGCCTTTTTTTTCCTCTGACTTGATCAGCATAAATGAAGATTCGGTAAGTGAGCTTCAGCCTCTGTTGTTTTCCTGATATGGTGGTTTGTTCAGCAAGGGCATGTAAAATACTTCAGTTTGAAACCTGTCACATTTTGACCAGGTGTCAACAACAGTGCAAGGTGTGCCAAGATGGGTGAGATGGGCCTCGGGCTCTGTTAGTATATAAAATTGGCTTAAGAATCAACTCTCTTCTGTCCTAAATGGCTGTTTCACCTTTGCATTCTCATTTTTGAAGCAGTGAGTAGCACACACAAACATATTATTTTCTTTCACGTCATAGATATGAAACAAAGGGATACAAAAGTCCAGCCCAAGACTCACACATAAAGGCGGTGTGTTGGCATCATGCCGTTCATCTTCAGAAGACGAATAAAAGAAGTTCAGTGTGAGGAGGGGTTTTCTAGAAGGTTGGCATTTGCAAAAGATGTTGCAGTGGTCCTAAAGACACGCTCTTCCAGTTATGGTTTGGAGTGGTGCTTGTCTATTGAGTGCAAAAAAAAATGACAAGAAGGTGCTGCATAGTTTCTTGTATAAATTTGGTGGATGTCTTTGTTGCCTTGCTTTGTCCTGTCCTCTGTCCAGGACAGGGCTTCAAAACTGGCACTGGACATTGTGCTGATGGCCAGGGCAGTTCTACAGTAGGAACCTCTCCATCCTGTGCAATGTGCCTCAGAGACTCCTTTCTCTACCATAACACTTCCTTGAGAAAGAAGCCACAACCCGCCCTATATTTGCTTCTGTTCATTACAGACTCAATGGTAAGGAGACACACCTCCTTACACTCACTGCTTAAATACTACCGGGAGTTGCACTATATGGGCTTAGAACTATGGGTGGGATTATAGTTTCATGTAGTTTCTATTTTCAACAACTGTGCAGCCAGTAAAGATACTTCCCAGGCTTTATACTGAATCCAGTGTGTGCTGGGCAGGATTTTGCATGTTTAATCATTGCTGTGTGACTGTGTGCATAGTGGAGAAATAGTCCAAAAAGTGTGTAATTATGATACACCTCATTGTCCACTCTTCATAACTCGAATTAAGGAGCTCAGAGTAGCAGTTCACATCTTCAAAGCACCACACCAGTTCTAATACCGGAAATTCCTGTGACTAGGCCAAGTGATGTTATTCCCATTTTTAAAATTAGGGAATTGAAAGAGTAGAGAGGGGAGAGAAGGAGGGGGAGAGAGGTGAAGTCAGAAGCTTGGGACTGTAGAAAGATTTAGTAATATTTAGGAGTTTCTTGCCCCTATGCTTGTCCTGAGCATGACAAAACATGCCTCTGTCTGGATATTATTTATATAATCTTATGTGTATTGCAGTTCCTTATGAGTGTCAGTCATCTTGGAGACAGGGCTTGTTAAGTGCCATACTGAGGTGTTCTGACACAGGTTCACCTGCTTGCATCATTTCATTAGACCCTCTCTGTGACCCTTGTCAGAGCTGGCTGCTCTTCCCTCATTTGCAAGCTAGGAAATAAATACAAGAGTGTACTATAGTCTGAAAGGTGACATTATTGATGTTCCATCTCTTCAGTTTCTTTCGCATAACAATGCTGAACATGAGAATTAAAATAACTTTTTCTTAGTATTCTGAGAAATTGAAATCTAATGCCATTAGATTGGAGACATGAAGAAGCCTTTTTCTTGTGAGGAGTAGCTGAGGGAACTGGGCAAGTTCAGGCTGGAGAAGAGATAGTTTTGCAGGAACCTAACAGCAGCTGTCCAGTGCTCACAGAGAGGTCATCAGGGAGATGGAGCCAGGCTCTTCACAAAGCTGCGTGGTGGGAGGATGAAAAAAAATTAGTATAAGTTGAAATAAGCAATTCAGAATGCATGAAAGGAAAGGCTCTTTCACCCTGAGGACAGTCAAGCAGTGAGAGAGGCTGCCCAGAGAGGTTGTGCAGCGTCCATCGTTTCAGTTTTTCAAGACTGAACTGGAAAAAGCTCTGAGAAACCTGGTCTGAACTCACTGCTAACCCTTGTTTGAGCAGGAGATTGGACTGGAGACTTTTGGAGATCGATTCCCACCTGAATAATCCTTAGATTGTTATATAGTGTTTTGCCTTGTGTGCTACAAACCAGTGTTCATACCAAGTTTCCGGAAGGCTATATATGCTATGGATAAGAAACTGAATGGAACAAACGTGACAACAGTGATGGTAGCATAAAACGCTTCCCATTTCTGAAAAGTTTCTGGGTCTCTTTGCTGTAATGTTGGTACTTGAACACAAGAACTTGATGGAGAGGCTTGGTGACAGTCTTGTGCCTTGGAACTAGCAGAGTGAAGAGCTCCTTTAAGCTTTCCACAGCTAGAAAGTAGTAACCTGTTTCAGATGGTGCACATAGTTCCTGCTAACATTAAAGGTCTGTAGCTCATTCTTTCCCCTTCTCTCTCCTTCCCACCAGAAGCATTGCCTTGGGGTGACTCTCTTTTACAGTTGATGGCTGTGAGAAGAGGTGGAGGAAAGTCCTCACAGCGTTTTTCTCTGGGTGGAGCACAACAGTGTTTACTTACAACCCCTGTTACCTCCAGTGACCATTGTTTGTGGTGTATGACATACACATTTTCAAGAAATAATTTCTTTCCTAAATTGTATTTTTGATTAGGGTAAATGAAGACTGTCTAGGCCACAAGTGTTTGCTTTGGAGAATTTATATATACACTCTGGAGAGAGATTTAATGAAAAAAATTGTAGTTTTTGCAAATACTACATTTTGGGAACAGACTAATATTAATCACTTAATATCCTTTCCTTAGGAAGAAGAACACAGGTAGTATGTTTAATTTGGTTAGCTTTCCTGTGTTCAAAACTGTTGATTTATTTGCACTATACTATGTCAATAGAGCTACTTTAAGTGAGTGCTGGAAGCAGTAGGTTTTGCATGGGATAGGAGGCTTTATTTTTAATTTTTGATCATGTATTCTGAAGTGCCAAGACTTTAGTTCAGAACAGTTATCCTTGGAAAACTGCACTGTGTGGAGAAATGAAAAGTCATCATCAAAGGAGAACATAGTGCCAGACAAAAAGGGTACAGCTATGGAATAATCATAGTTGAGCTGGGTACACTGTAGGTAGCAATGCAATGATCATGGCTTCTGCCTTGAGCTCCTGATTTGAAAAGGGCTCTATGAAGTCTTTACCACACTTCACCCTTCTCTACCCTACTTGGTGCCACATTTTGAACATGTTGCCTAACTGTTCCCACTTTCTGTGAAAGCCAGGCTTTTACATTGAAACAGAACCTCTGAGTCTCTCACCTGACACCTGGTAAAGGTAGATAGCATAAGACTTTCCACTTATCATTGAACACCCGAAGCTGTAAGAGGACACCTCTCCTTTGCTAGGCTGAGGCTCCAAAAAGTTAGCAACCTGTTTCTCTTTTCTCTTGAACTCCAAGGATACCATTAGGACAGGAAAATTGAAGCCGAGATGTAAGTGTAAAAAATAAGAGCCTCATTCCTCCTCTGTCTAGTCAAGTTGGGCAGGAAAATCCCTTTGACAGTTCGGATCATATGTTTCCTGAAAATGTTAATGAACTCTGCAAGCTGCCTGGAGAAACTAGCATGAGAAGCATGCCTAGCAGTTAGATTTCAAGCACAATGAGTCAGAACACCCAGCTTGTGTTTGTTGCATCCTTAGTATCCTTGGACAGGTTGTTTAACTACCCAGCGACTCAGTTTTGCTTCCTATATAAGGAGAACAGTAAACCTCACATGCACTAAAGGAGTGTTTAAGGGTTAGTTAATGCATACTTGTAAAAAGCCTTAAAAGGGCATATTGAGAGACAAACTGTAATTATCATGTGCATCATGATTACCTGAGGCTGCTTCTATGTATGAACACAATTGATTCAGGTGCACAGTCTGCTGAGGACACCTGGTCAGTAGCAGATTCAAAAAGGGGTTCTTAGACTTCAAAGATAGAGAACTCTTCTGCTGAAGTTAAATTGCATGCTTCAGTGGGAGTTGACATTTACTGAGGTATTAAATTTAGGCAAGGAGGGCGTGAAGGAGGAAAATACGTACTCCCTATATTTTGGTGGTTGCAGGTTCTTTCCTTTATCTACAGCAGGCTTGCAGGCAAGATCTTACAAGACTCCTTCATCTTGCCTTAAAAAGATCAAGGGATCCTTCATTCAAAGGAATGAGAGGATATTTTATGCTCCACAACCCTTTTAAGCCTATGGCTTCTCTCCAAGGGAGGTAATTCTAATGGTGTTTCTAGTGATGTGCCTGCTTGTCCACAGGAAATTAAATCGAACTACTTCTCCCCCCGAGTTCACAAAGCCATGCACACCATACATGTAAGAGTAGGTCACTGCCATAAACAGCTGTGTGGAAAAGGCAAAGATGAATTTTGGTGGCTGTACTTTTATAATAGATGTTCAACAGGGAAGTGTTGATCTTGGGTGGGAGAGACAAGAAGTACAAAGAAATGAAAGGTGTGGTTGAAGGTGGAGTCTTTTAGTAGGGCAGCTCTTCCTTCTCTTGATTTCCTATATATTTTTAGTTATCTTGCTTCTGAGACCTTGAAAAGAAATAGAAGCCCTCAAAGAAATACTTTTTTAAAAGAATTTAAAAGAACTTAAAAATAATTTTTAACCAAAATCTTTGGATATTCACATGTCTATAATCAAGGAATGTCTAAGACATATAATGCAGGGCTGGCCCTTCTAGTTGGAGGTGCTACCTGAACTCTCTATAAGTTGTTGCTCAAGAGCAGAATGCTGTGTGCTCAACCTGTGAGGTGGGTAGAGAGAGCAGGGAGTTTCTGGAGTAATAGTTTGAAAACTAGAGAAGGCTGGGCAATTTTTTCACTGACTGTTTTGAAGAATGCCAATTCATCAAAACCTCTGGTTCACAGACCACAGCTGATTTTTGGTTCATTTCCTAAATCAAAGAGTTAAAGTTGTTTTTCAGAAAAGTTTTAGAACATGTAGAAACATTTCATTTTGATGTTTTCCGATTTATTTCTTTTAAAGTGGAAATTACTTAATAATTTAAAAGGCCCTAAAGGTTAAAATCAAAGTGAAGCACTGTAATTGACTTAAAGACTTTTTTAATGTATTGTCAGTTTATGCACTTTTCTGAGATTTTAAATTTTTGTGCTGTTGTGGGAGAGGGCAATGAATCTCCTCCAGACCACCAAAGGTGAGAAAATAATGTCTCAATCAGATTTAGTAAATGAGAGAGATGAATCCAAGAAGTTCTAATCATAGTTCTCTGAATGTCTGTATTGTGTTGAACGAATTGGTAGCCTACACTAACTAGGACTACTGCTGTTTAGTTCCAATGTATAGGGTTGCAGTACTGGTAATGTGAAAATTGTGACACAGACAGATGCTTTTCTTTTTATTCCTAAAATTATGTGTTTTGAGTATTTAGGATGCAAGGCCAAGGTACTCTGTGCTAACGCAGGAGTTGGAAACACTTCTATACCTGTGAAAGCTATGATTGTGTAAATTGTGTGGCTCTGGAGTTGAACTTTGAGGAACAAAACCACATTACACAAAGGGTGAAATCAGTCCATGGGAACTGGTAAGAGTTGCTTTATACTTTTTGTGATATTGCAAGTGAACTGTGAGCTGGTGGCAGCTTCTAAGAACCAAGCTAGGAACTTGACTATTCCTGATTCCTGTTTATGGGCTGACTGACTACACAGCAGGCATGTAAAAATGAATTCTTGTTTATAAAGTTCCCTGAAGTTGCAAAGAGAACATGATTTGTGCAGATTTTATTAGCTTTTTTTTCCCTGAGATGACAGCCTATTTCAAACTGGAACAAAGTGAGGCTCTTTCTTGTTTGCCAGAATATATTTAACTTTCCATAACTTATTCACCTGGTTTGGAAGCTAGCTTGTTTGTTTTTTTCAGGAAAGGTGACTGCTTTTGCCCCACTTTATGATGGGTCAACAAAAATGCAAAGAAGATGAGTGGCTGATACAAGGTCACTGACTGAATTAGCTGCTTAGCTGAGTCTAGCACTGTAGACCAGTCTGACTCATGGTCAGGCCTGAGGACCAGAAGTATTTATCCTCTTCTTCCTCCCTTTCCCATTCCTCACATGCAAATCAGTCCCCTCCATAGTCAGGGGTGGCTTGCTTAGATTTGGATGTTTTGTCCAAAAGGCACCAGAATGGGGCATTAATTAGTGGGGTGTTTCCTGAGATTTGTGGCAGGCCTTACCTTCAAACCCAAACAGGTTCTCTTTAAAACATATATACTTCATTGTGTACAACTTGGTTTGCAGAGTGGCTCTTAAAGATTAGGTTCACTACAGAGGCTGAGGTGAGGAACTGCTGCTGATGTAGGGTGAATAATGCCCTTGTGCCCTTTGGAGTAGCAGTTTCAATCTCCTCACTTGGCGCTTTTTGCAGCGTGCTGTTGGAATGGCATCTGCCTGGCTGCTGCTGTCCTAGCCTGATCCCTGCTCCTTCAGCTAGGTCACCCTTTCAGCTGGTGTTTTCTGTTGGGCAGATCAAACAGTATCCTGTTTTATCTGCTGTGCTTTATCTCCTGTCATGAAAATCAATTCTCCCATCCCTGTCTGAGAATAGACTATTCCCCTGTGAAATGTCTCATGTCTTTCTCCCTCAAACTCTTACTTTAACTTGTTCATGGTTTGACCAGGTAGTTTGTTATATTACCACATGCAGTTTATACAGCTGGGCCTCTGAGAGGGAAAGAACAGCCCCCAGACCTGCAACTTACATCTCTTTTTCTCCACCTCCTCTTCCTTCTCTCCTCCCTGCCCCCACACCGGAAAAAAATTGAACTAATCAACCGTTGCATCTATTAAAATACTAGTCTGTGGGATACTACATGCAAGAGCAAATCCTACAGAAACTTCTTGCACCTGCAGGGGAAATGTTCCATATACGGTATGGAGGCTGGCAGACTCTTGATTCAGAATAAAATCTAAATGATTCTGGTCGTTTTGCCACATCCTGTTTCTCTCATTTATGCATGCACTATTTTGATAACCAGCAAATAGTTCTCAGTTTGCTGGAGCTAAAGATAGCCTTGAATCGTAGCACCAGTATCCTGCTCCTTCAGAAGTGCTTAGGTTCTCTCCCCTTGGGACCAGCTTTAAAAACTGGGGCGAGCCTGAAGTTTCCTTTCTGGCCTTTCTTTAGGTATAGCACAATTTCATAATTGTTTTTGAAGTGTTTCAGAGTAACCCAGACATGACGAGCTGCAGAGTTTCATTCTCTGGTTAGTCAAATGACCAGTATCATCTCTCTCTCTGTTTCTTGTGATCCTTTGTTTTGTGTGAGATATGAAGTAGCAGGAGAAAAGCAGTTGGTATGCTTCAATTTCCTGACTCCGCCTGAGGGCCTTCCCTTGTTAACTCTGTTTCTAACAGTAGGGCTTTTTTGGCACATAAACCGTTCTGTAGATCCCTGGGCTGATTTTGGCACATCTTGTTTTTGCATTCTGTTTTATTCCTCTCAGACCATAGGTGTTTTAATACCAGAGAGAAAATCTGATCTTAAGAACACTGTCAGAGGCCACAGGAGAAATCTTAGTGTGGACCCCTTGACTAACATGGCAGCTATGCCACTTTAGCAGTTTTCTGCTGCTATCCCTTAGTACTACATCTCGCCCTGTAACAACCCATGGTGGTTCAGGGTGCTCCTTCAGTCTTCAGCTATGTTTGAATGGCCATGTTGTCTCCTTCACCTCTTCTGCAGACTCCAACACTAATTGGATTTAGAATTCAAAAAGCCAAGCGACATATGTAGGATTGGATAGATCCACCTACATCTTTCAAATTTGCAATGAAGAAGGGACATGTCAAGAAGACACATCAAGGCCCATTGCTTGCATGTACTTTTATTTATTTAACTTCTAAAATTGTTTGGTCTATTTTGTATTGAAAACTTTTTTTTAATTGAAAACTCCAGAAAATTCTAGAGTCTTTGGAAATCATGCAGTCTTTGGAAAAAGCAATGGTGCTGTTGGAAAGAGTGATGCAGTTTTACCTTCAGTTAGTAAATCCATACAGAGCTCAAATATGAGGGAAAATCTTTATGAAAATATGTGGCTTTCCAGCCCGTTAGCTGTTCAAGTGAAGTGGTGAGTAGAACTTAGAATTTACCTTGATCTGTTAACATGTTAAGAGTGTAAATGCTTTGTCTTGGAATAGTGTTTTCCTAATGAAGAAAAGAGGTAGATTACTGAAGTTAAATAGCTGGCAGGGATTAAAGTGGGAAATTGGTAGTTTAATGGTGCCCCCCAGTATGGGCTCCACATACCATGCAGTTGATGTGCGTGCTCAGGAGTTTACATGTGCTGTTGGATCCAGCCTTTATGGATATAGGCCTTCCCTTGAAACTGAAATCTAGTCAAAATCAGTATTTGGTTACTCTCAAATCTGAAGAAGGAGCAGGCTGGTATTCTGTGCAGTTCCATCACAGTTTTAGTAAACAAAGTTCATCCTGATATTTATCACTTTCTGGGCTTTTCACTTAACGTATGTTAAGCTGAATCAGCCTTCTATGCAGGCTGTTGTGCTTCCTCAGAGAGGTAGAAAAGATGTATATTTTAACTAGGTATTTATGGAAGATTTCAGAGGACAAAAGTGGTTAGCAGCTCCTTCTACAGGCTTATTAACTTCTTCATGTTTCTTTTCTTTGATCTGTTTGGAGATGCTAACTTAATACACTACAGCCATTTAAAGCTGCGCACAAAAATACTTGGCTGTCCAGTGCCCAATACTGAGAACGCTGCAGCTCCCGTGTGGCAGGTGGGAGTCCAGCACAGGGCACAGTAACCGTTATCATTAGTTATTTGCTATTTGTAGAGAAGTAACATCCAGTACACGGATGAAGTCAGTGATACCTCTCAGGTGGGCAAGACTCTTATTTTGGGGTGCCTCATGCTCATCAGCAATCCTGGAACTACTCAGCTGTGTGAGGCTAGTAACATTTCACTGTGTGTGCAGAGTGTTGTGTTCTTTCCATTAAACAAAATGTGACCTCTACAGGTTCTCCTTTTCTGGTGTAAACATGATGTCTACACCGTCTGGGGAACCTCTGTACTAGTGCTGCAGATTCCAAATAAAGTAATGGTGACAGGACCCTACCCAGCAACTTACTCTGCCAAATTCATAATGCAGCAGTACAAGAAGATGAATTCATTGGACCAAATCCTCACAACTGTGTAAATCTTGGTCACCTTATGGACTTTGCTGGAAGTGTGCCAGTGTACATGAGGAAACAAATGGGATCATTCTCCTTCTTTATTCCCTACCACCACCATGTATATTTTATTTTACTTTTAATACTTATATGTGACTGATGCTCTTTCTTGTGGGAAATCCTTTGCTTGCTTATTATTTTCTTCAGTGGTACAGATGTGGTTTGTTAGCACGTTTCAGTGTGTGTTGCCCATTCCTTCCTCTTTCCCCTTGTTTGCTGCATTTTGGAGCAGATGGTTCTAATTCCCTGTGGTGGCTCTTGATGCAGCTGAGGTCTCTTTCCTGTTGCCTATACTGTATCATGGAAACTCCCTATGGTCTTTTTGAAGAAGAGAACACACAGTTGATTATTGTCTTTTGTTTATGACTTTTAAGATACTATTAGCATTATATTTCTTTATGCAATTCTCTTCTACCTCCCCTTCCAACCTGTCCCAAAGTTCTTCTGAGTGAAACTCCCTACAGCTTGGGGAATATTGCTTTTCATTACTGTTGTTAGTTATGCTATTTTGCATTCTTACAGACACCCATCCACCACATGTGTACCTTTGTAAGCATTCTCCCATTTTGATTGTATTTACACTTTTTTTCAAGCAGAAATGCTGACTCTTTACATATAACAAAGGTCATTCTAATGTTTTGTGTTTCAATCTAGAGGCTGAAAACTCACTAATTGCCATTTTTAATTAGCCCTTTCTTTAGCGACCCTTTTCTCATCCTTCGGGACTCTCCCTCTCTTGTATTATGCAACAAGATGAGTGCTAAAACCCATCTTCCTCTCCACTGGGCTACCAATGTATTCTACCCACACCTCTTGGACTCCTTGCTATGTTTTTTGGTCTCCTTATTCAATTCTAATACCACATCCCTGTCTTCAGCGCATGGCATTGCTCTCTCCAGACCTTTCTGATTCTTTTAAACTACATTCTTTATTCTCTGTAATTGTCAGTGGTTTTACATTGGTGAAATGAGGAATAGAATTTCACCTTGTGTATCTGATTGCTTTATTTCTTGTGCAGCTTCTCCTAATCCAGCTTGCTGCTGCTCCAGCTTTTTCCTGCCATGTCTCTGTGCATTTTCACATATCATATAATGATACCTCTCCGACTCTGTGCATTGTGTACTCAGCTTTCCTTCGAACTCACAGAATCCACTTCGTTTAAGCTAGCCTTCCCTTGCTGTTCTCCACCCTTGCCTTTTATGCCAGATATGAAGCCAAATCCTGACGCTACTGAAGTAATTTGAAATGGTGCCATTTGCTTCACTGAGATGACGACTGAGTTCACTGTCTACAGATTTAAATATTATGAATGGGGGGAAGTGGGGAATGAAGTGACACAAGAAAAGAATCATCAAGTTTGTTACACCCGCTGAACAGATCCTGTGAGCTCTCACTGTTGTGGTATGTGTCCTCCTGTGCTGCTGGTTTTTGTCACCCTTGCTGTGCTATGCTTAATTTAGACTCTAAATTCCTCACATCAGACTTTCTGTTCCATTTCTCCTTAATGTGGCATGCCCATCTATGGCACTGGGCCAATGTAGTAACACAAGGAGAAGATGTAGTCTTCTGAGAATTTTTCCCACTTTAAGCAATTTAAAAAAATAATAATAAATAAATCACCTTCTCATAGTACCAAACAGGAAACCTCTGAACAGTGGTCAGAATCTCAGTGGAAAGTCTAGCTTCACTGTGTGATGGGACATGCAGTGACCACAGTAAGGGGCAGGACAGAGGCCTGTGGAGGAACATTTTGTTCATCAGCTTTGTATCTGTGGCAGGCTGAAGCGTATTAATCCTCAAAATTCTTTGCATGTGCAGAAGTATGCTTCTTTTGAAAATATGCTCACAGAAATTACCTTGGTAGAGTCCTCAGCAAGTATTCACCCTGGTGCTGTGTTATGAGAGAGGACAAGCAGTGATCCTGTGTTTTCTCTTATGGTACTATGTATGGTCTGTTAAACCCCATCAGCCTCTCTGGTGAATCCTTAAAGGCCTGGGCAGTCCCAGTGTCAGAATGTTTTAGAGTAGCTGTTGTATTGTAGAGACCATTGGATTTGGTCCAGGCAGTGCTAACAACCTGTTGAGTGGAGGTTATGTCTGAAACAGGCAAGAAGTGCTCTGTACAGCTGGAGCTCAGACTGGAGGTGGGGGAGTGAAGCAGACTGTTTCTGGGGAGCTGCATGACTCTGCTGGTCACCCCCTTGTTCATTAGTAAGTGGCCCATGGCCTTTGTGAGATACAGAGCCATGTATTCCAGTTAGATAGAACCCTGATACTGCCTAATAGCCAATGGCACAATGGATTTGACTTTATTTTGCAGATATCAAAAGCTAATTTCATTCTTACTGAAGTCACTGGCTAAACAAAGCCAGCATTCTTCTCTGATGTGTATGAGATTACTTTTTCCCCCCTTCTTTTTCTTTCTCTGCTCAAAGTCTACTTTAAAACACAGAAGACCTGATTCTCCTCTTGCTCCAGGATTTCACTGGTTTAATTCCTACAGCTTGCACTGCTCTTAGTTTAGAGAGGTGATAAAAGAAAACTAGAGCCTCTCTCATGTCATGTGACAAGCCACTGGTGGCATGGTGCACTGGGAGAGCTGCTGTGAACATCAGCTAGCAGTGAATGTCTGTCTGTCTGTCTTGCTGCATCTGTTTCTTTGATATTTGAACAGGACTCTTTTGAGACCCTGTCACTCCTTAATTAACCTGTTACTCCAGGGAGCAGAAAAAACCTCAACAGAAAGAAACCTGGGATGGGAATCTAGTCTGGCTTTCCTGGATGACAGGGTACAGCGCAAGGCTGGCCAAAGGAATACATATTTAAACAAAATGCTTCACATCTACATGTTAAACCTCAAGTGAGTGTCTTGTGTTCCTTAAGAATCTACTTTGTAATTGCCTAATTTTCCATATTTTGCTAAGGCAAGTACAAAAGCATATATGGGAGAATACAACCATTCATCTGTTTCTGCAATTATTCCTTCTATCCTGTCTTTTCTGTGCTAGAAATCCTCCTCTATCCCACTCCCAGGCAAGTATCTCAGAGTAGAAACCTTCTGTTCTGACCATTCTTAGTGCCTTGTAGTCTAAGAAGTAATGGTGGGAAGTGGTTTTAGGCAGGAATCTCAGAACATCTCCTGAAAGCATAAAGATGCTCATGAGAATAGTGGGGAAGGGAGACTGGTCAGAGATCTACAGCAGGAAGACCCTCTGCCTCACACTGTCCTCTAAGGATGCTGGTGAAAGTTTTGGATGGCTGATTTGGAATTCATGTTTCTCCGTATGATGGGCTCATGTGTACCTGAGAAACAGCTTCGCTCACTGTCCTTAGGATCTCCACTAGAACAAAAGATATCACAGGAGTAAGTGAAGATTTTAAACCAGGCTGGGATGTCCTGCTGTGTGGGAGATAAGTTTTAGTGAGAGCCAGTTACAAGCTCCAGAACATGTTTGAGCCAAGGATAAGAAAGGCCACTGTGGGAGTTACAGTAAATGCAAAACACAGGCTTGTTCATTGTTTCAGTCACTTATGAACAGTGAGTAGTCCATTCATTTAACTCTCTTAACAGGTGTCTCTTTTCTTGCAAGAGATGAGAAATTCATGTTTTCAAGTACGTATCTCTGTTACAGTGCTTTCAGCTAGTATTTTAGCTAATACAACTACTCTGATACTCTGCAAAACATGTGATGAAGTCTTGTACCATGATTTTTTTCCTAAGGTCATCTGCCACTTTAATTTCTCTACAATTTTATTTTTCCTGCTAGAAAAGATACTTAACAGTTTCACTGTGTGAAACCTCTTTGTTTTGTTCCCATAAAACGGTATTTTCTCCAAACAATATTTAATCAAAGAGTTCATCTTCAGCGTAACTCTGACTTCACTGGAATTACAGCAGAAACAAATTTTGTCTCTAGAAACCAAATAATGGATCAAAGATCATAGAATCACAGAATCATAGAATAGTTAGGGTTGGAAAGGACCTTAAGATCATCTAGTTCCAATCCCCCCTGCCATGGGCAGGGACA
>WYDI02012810.1:0-20226 GCA_009867235.2 Psittacus erithacus | reverse complement strand
ATACCTTAGTTACTGGACTGTTCTTATCTCAACCTGTGGGAGTTGTATTCTTTTGATTCTCCTCCCCATCCCTCTGGAAGCCGGGAGGAAAGGGGCAGGGGGGAGGGGGGAAAGAGCAGGCTACATGGTTTTCTAATTTATGACTGAGCTTAAGCCATGACAATGCTTCAGTATCATGTTCAGGGGTCCAGATATTCACTTGCTTACATGAGCAAAGACTCATTTTCAGATGAAGTGTAGCCTGGAAATGTGGAAGCTCTGGGTCTGCTTCTAGTAAAACACTTCCCTTCACATTGCTTCAATTTACCCCATCCGTAAGATATGTATTTGCCTTACTTGCAAAGAGCTTTTAGCTTTGTTGGTTAAAAAATACTGTGTAACTAGCTAATAATAAATTTTGGAGCTGGTTTTGGTACAAATTATAGTTGATCTAACTGCATTAATTTGAAAAGTGGGAGGGGTAGAAGATACAAATCCTTTAAGTTCCAGTTAATATGGAATTACATAAATGCATATCTATGTATTAATAGAAACACATTACCTGCTGCAAACACAGGTACAAAAATACACAGTAAATTAGTTGATGTTAGATTGCACTTTAAAGCCTAAATAGCAATTTAAGCAAAAATAGTATTGATTTCAGCAGGGCAGGATTTTAGCTAAGCATGGAAATGTGGACTGAATGCCATGATGGAGAAAGGTATTAAAATATTCAGCTTTTCCATTTTTGCCTTCTTGCAGGTGGATGCCCAAAAGAGTCATTTCTGCTTCTTTGTGACAAATTGCTCTGCCTGGGAAAATGAACTGCAGCAAGTGCACAGTTAACATGAATTTTCATGGGGGGGAAAACAAAACAGGTAATTGTTCTGACATTATAGCTACTATAATCAGAGCAATGACTCATTCAAGTGTATAATTGCCCATGTAACTTGTTTCAAGTCAGTTGGGTTCCAACATTCTTGTTTCTGTGTACAAGTCTTCTTAATTTTTCTTTGTATATTTTTCCTTCAAAGTCCACTGGAATTTGCTAGTATGGATATTAGATATGCTCAGGGAAAAGATATCAAATTGTATCTAAGAGCCTGAGAGAGGCAAGAACGCTGCAGCTCCATGTCCCTAACTCCAAGCAGTAGCAGGGCTGACACTGTATTTCCAGTAGAACTCTGGCACGTCTGACTTCAATCAAGAAACTTCTAATTCTTACCTTCCTCCTTATCCCCTCTTTAATGGCTTTTCTTAATACTCTTCTCCTTTTTGTAATACATAAAAGGCTATAAATTTGGTTTAGATTCACTACACTGGGAAGTATTACAGACAGCAGTTTGGGGCAGAAATCTCCATCTAACCTACTTTGTACTGCTGGAAGAGAAGAACATGCTTTTTCTCTGGGCAAGTTCAAACCCAATTCCTAGTTTTGAAGCAAACTTTCTCCTTCTTTAACATACTAAGCATGCTTTGTCTGCAAGCTCTGCAGTTATACTGGAGTAGAGGAAAAATCAAGATGCTTTAACTATTAACATTTTAATTCAGGAGTTCTTGGCTTAATGCAGCAAACTGGGAGAAAACAGCTATAGGTGATCCAAAATGTGCAGGTTTATACAAACCTTCTCTTGTAGATACAAGAAAATCACAGTTATTTGAAAGTAGTGGGTTTCAACCTATTTACACAAGGGTGTTGCTGGCCTGAGTTTCAAAGGGCATGCAGCTCAGTGTAATTCTGTGGATTTACACATACCTGCACAGTACACATGCACCTATGCATTGCAGGAAAAGACCCTTAATTTAACAGGAACTATTCTTTACCTAGTTTCCAGTGAATTCATGTCAGATGGAGAGTGCTTTTTCACTAGGTTTTTTTTTTGTTTCTTCTCCCTAAATTACAAATGTATTTTCTGTTCCTCTGCATTTTAGTCTTGCTGTCATGGATATAATTGGCAAAAGTTCCCCCCAGCTTACATACCCTATGTGTACATATACTGGTAAGTACAAATATTTAATACAGCATGGACCAAGTTTCCTTCTGAGTGAAATGCCTTAATTCCTTACTGTATGGGCTGTTATTGCATGTGCCCCCAACTTAGGTGGCTTGGTAGTGGTTTCGGTAGTATTAAAAAAGCCAGGAATTAAAGCAGACCTTAGACTATCTTGCAGTAATTCCAGGGATTAAGAGAGAGAGGTTACCTTCTGCTGGGTGCCTTCTTCTGATCCTTTCTTCTGGGTTGGCATGTCTTTGAAGCTTTGCTGACTAAGTTTTGTAATCTGCAATCTCCCAGATCCCCAAAAAAGCCCAAACACAACCCAACACAACCCAAACACAGCCCCCCAAGTATAATTTCAGAGGTACAAAGTGGATAACAAGGGATGAAATAAGCCACAATGCAGCCTGCTGACAGGGCCAGCTGCTAACATCTTTGCGGTAGGACCTGGACTCCTTCCAGTTCAGGCACTATGGAGCTGCACTGTCTGAACACTAAATAACTGTATAGGTAGGATGTTTCTAGCAAGTCCATCCATTTCAAAACAATGTGTTAGTAAATATATTGCTTTTGTATTGCTTTTATATTCACATTTAACCCTACTCTCAAGTCCTTGTTTTCTGATGGCATCTTTTACTTCATTGTTTCAGTGATGGGTCTTCCTTTTTTAGCAAAGGGATATAAAAGTGGTACCTGTCTGTAGGCAGGCTGCCTTCAATACAGGAACTGGCAGGTTCTCATTAATCCCAACAGCAGGGTCCCAAGGTCTGCTACTGCTGTAAAAACATCTGCAGAAGAATTCCTGATGCATGGCAGGCTTTCTTTTTGTTGAGACAAGAAAAGAAGCAACAACCACCAATTCCTGACCCAGATATGTCAGCACACAGCTTATTTTGTATTGGGGGGGGGTTATCTAATGGTGCTGGGGAGGGACTCAAGGGTGCTGGAGAGGGACTTTTCATCAGGGACTGTAGTGATAGAACAAGGGGTGATGGGCTCAAATTTAAACAGGGGAAGTTCAGGTTAGATATAAGGAAGAAGTTCTTTACTGTAAGGGTGGTGAGGCACTGATACAGGCTGCCCAAAGAAGTGGTAAATGCTCCATCCCTGGCAGTGTTCAAGGCCAGGCTGGACAGAGCCTTGGGTGACATGGTTTAGTGTGAAGTGTCCCTGCCCATGGCAGGGCGTTGGAACTGGATGATCTTAAGGCCCTTTCCAACCCTAACTATTCTGTGATTCTATGAAGGTGACTAGCCTGATGAAGGCCAGCTAGGGTACTGCAGAAGGCTATGAAGGGCCAGTTGCAGTGAATCTTAATACCTTCTATCATATAGTGACAAGGTTAAAGGACAAGTTAAATGCTCTTTGGGAGGGGAGGTTATAGGATAATAGTGGTGTAAGAATTAATCATAGAATCTAAGAATTAATCTCAGAATTAATCATAGAAATCAGTGTCAGTGGAAAAATATGCCCTTAGAACAGCATCAGCTGTGAGTGCAGACCTCTTGAGGCTATAGGGCCTCTGAGGATCAGTACAACAGAGAAAAGGGAGCTATGCTCCAAACTCCCATGGTGGTGCAGTGTAATGCTCAACTACCAAATACTGGACCAGATTTCAGAAAGGGAATCAAACAGATGGAGGTGCTCCTGGTTTTGCATTGGTGAGAGCACTCACAGGCAGAGAGTAGTTCTGGGCTTTATGGGAATGCTTTATTTTGGGAGAGTCCATTAATTATTGTGGATCACTAATAGGTAGGAAAGTTGTTCTGGAAGCAATGGTTCCACCATGGACAGTTTAACTCTGGGCTTTGATAGATGCTGCTAAAGGAGTTCTGCTGACCAGAGAAAGGATGGTAGAGCCTTGGATTCCAAGAAGTCTTGTGCAGTTCCCTGTGAGTAAAATATTCACTGCTGTGCTGAAATCAAATTGGGTTAATCTCTTGGGATGGTGTTTTGTATCTGAAAGCACAGTGGAGGCAGAACGCTGGATGTGGTAGGGCAATAAAATGTGTTATATTTCTACCATCATTAAACCTAAGCATTACAATGGCTGAGTCTCTAGGGTCTAACAAGCTAGGGACAGCCTCCCCAAATCTTGCATCAGACCCTCCTCAGTCTCATGTCTTCCCTGAGATTGTGCACATTAGGACGGAAGCTTCCCCAACCCACTGCATGAAACTGAAACTTGCATTTTGTGTGTTTTACCACCTTCTGTACTGACTGTGCAGCCCTGCCCTTGCCGGCAGTCCAAAAAAGTGATTCCAAGCTCCTCCTTTGACCTCATATGGCTTCTGGTACTGCTTTTACAGCCAGGTCCTTCACATGCCTGGTATGTTCCAGGACAACAGGGAGCAGACGGCTGGATTTTAAAGCCCAGCAAACTCAGATACAGGCTGCTTGCTGTTCCTACAACTTATAACCTTGATCTGGGAGCTAAAAGGAGCTCAGCACATGGTCCAGCCCTTTGAGGAAGGCTTATGTTAAAAAGGAAGAGAAGGAAAGGGAAAGGGTGATAAAGGAGTGAGCGTTGGTCAAAGCAGGCATCTGATTTTCCTAGTCTGGACTTCAGAGCAAAGCACACTGCATAGTCTGAACAGTGGGTGCAGCCCTGCTATTCCCATGGATCTTCCCCTCTTCTGCCTCCCCTCTGTTTATGGGGGAGCTAATAGGACAGCCAAGCAGACACTGCCTGCCCTCCCTGGGGGTCTGACAGGATAAGGAGTAGGAGCTGGATTTTCCACATATCAAAAGCAAAGGTTTGGTGGTAGGAAAGGGACAAGTGTGTGTATCCTTCCTTCTAAAGTTGTCTTAAAACATGGGGGGTTATTAAGAAACAGATTTGTGGATTTAAGACATTTCTACTCCCTTCAGCACATATATTTGGGGCCCTAATTTGCAAGATCAATCACAGATCCACATGTGCCTGTTAAGGTTGACTCCAAAGACGCATGTTCTCAACATGCTCTGTGATTATGACAAAATAACTGGCAAAGAGCTCGATTCTCCTGGTTTTATAGTAACTACAACACAAATTTCACAGGAAGCTGGATCAGGGTCTCATTTATTTGCAGCAGGAACTGTGCAGAAAAGCTCCTTCCAGAGTTCACCTCCTGTTGGGATTCTTTCACTTTTTGTCTTGTGGACTTTCCTCCTCCTTGTCCTCCGGTTGTAACCGTGCTCTGGGAGCACTGAGGGCTGCTGGAATGCACATGAGCACAGCACAATGACAGGGATTGCACTGTGGAAAGGTCAGGCCAGCCTGTGGCACACAATGAGGAGCGGGCTGGGCAGTGGAAATTTACAGCCCTTTAGCTGGGCTGCAGATCCCTTCTCCTGCAAGAACCTCTCTGCTCCTTCTGAAATGTGATACCTGCTGAAGAGATTCAGTGTAGGAAAGACTGTGGCTGCAAGAGGCTGTATTTATTTGAGGAGAGGAGGAGAGTTTGGGGTTATCTACCAGATCCTTTTAATAAAGGAAATTTGCTTTAATCACCCCAATCTTAATCTACTCCTTATAGTGTCAGAATCTGCAAACATTTGTGGTTTATCACTATTTTTTCACTGAAAACTGTCATGATTTTAAGCATGATAATTCTGCAGACAAATGATAGCACAATGAGGAAAGTGATCTACAGAAGCAGGATTGGGCTTTGTTAAGAACTGGCTTCAGTCTTTATTCCTTTATGATGTATTATATTGGAGAGTACATAGGCAGTTATGCAAGAATATTTGCTTGTAGCTATTTGTGTTTCAGAAGGCTATGGAGTGGGAATCAGTGGTGAATGCTAGTGTAAAGCACCCATTCATCCACAAGCAAGGGCTGTTTGTCAAACAGCTTCACTTACTATACATAACATGGAATTTCTCTTTCTCCTTACATTAACTGCTCTTAGGGGGAACCCATTCAATGCTGCTGAATTTATCCCTACATGACATTCTGGCAAGCACTATGGAAAGATGTGGGTGAAGGGTCATGACAACAGGCCAGCTATTTAGCACAGTTTTTCTGTAAACAAATCACTGAATTGTTTGACCAGCGTGAAGTAATAATTCCCCAATGCATTCTGAATGAATGTGCTCCAAAGAAGTTGCATTAACCAGTAGGAACCTCCAAAGTAAAAAGGAAGTATAGAAAGAAAACCCTGTGAAATGCATGTTACAGTTGGAGCTGGAGCTGTGGGTCATGCAGCAGGTTTGGGGGCTGGCTATTTGGAAAGGATGGGGTTCTCCTTACTGTAAACTGACTTGTTGCCTCTATTTCAGTAGCGCCTTAAGGCTGAACTAACAGGTCTTGCCCTGTGACAAGCATATTTTTCTGTCATGAAAGGTATGTACTTTAATGAAGACAATGTCCTTACTCCCATTTTGAGGGTGTGAGGAACCAAGGGTCAGACACAGAAAATTACTTTCAATCAGCATCTTGAAGGGGTCTGGTAGAAGCCAGCTCTGGGCTTTGATCTGGCTCCTCAGCTGCAAGACCTTCTACTTCCCTCCGCCTCTTCCTCTAGTTGGAAATGGTCATCCACAGCCATGTCATGTAGCTCAGACGTGTAACTGCTGTGTGGGTTCCACAGATGCCAGACATTTTTCTCTGCATCTGTACCTTTATACTCTCTATATATCTGTGCCTGCAGAAAAACAACCTGGAAGGTAATTCCCAGTGAAGAAAGACCTGATGGCATAGACTGAGCTCTTTATTTAGATGACATAGTAGTAAAGGATTACATTTGTCTGTCCTTTTTCTTATTCTATCATTTGGCTTTTTCAGAAACACTTTCAAAGTGTTCACAAAATGGAGACTTTGCCATAGTCAATACCAAAGACCTTCCTGCAAAGTATGTTAGTTTAATTCCTGATAAATGTAGCTTTTCCTCTTTGTGCACCTTGTGACGATCCATATGGTTCTTTAGCAAATACACAAGCTTAACCCACCCACCCCAATCTGTTCTCCCAGTGATGAATCTCTGGTAATTTACAAAGGCAGTGATCAGACATGGAAGGGATCAGGAACTTGCTGATCTTGGGAGCTCTGGGAGCACTAAACCATTCTTTCATGAGCCTGAAAGTGGTGTGGCTGCTGTGCTTGCATACATCCAATAATATAGACATATTTTATGGTGGTTTTAAATACCTGCATCTTTGTAGAAACTCTTTTGTCAAAAAAGAAAAGAGTTGGAGCAATTCAAAGTTTCAGTCAGACAGGCACTTTATCAGTTCAGGGTGATTTTAAATACAGGGCAACCACTATGGTTATAAGTCTGTGTAAAGTATATCACTGATGACTAAACTCTGATGCAGCAGAGACAATTCAAAACACAACACTCTGAGTTATCACTATGGATGTGATTTACAGTACTGAGCAGAGTAAGCTGATAGCAGACATTAAATTAAACCATATAGACAAGCTTTGGGAATATACTCCACAAATGTCTTGCAAACTATTGAAAAGTAGCATCTATCACTTGCTACTGTTTTACACTCCACTGCTTTGTGAGAAGCAGTGTGTTACTACTGAGTCTAGGAATTACTTGACTCACTAATGACAACCTTATGCAATAACTGCCCCATTTCAAGCATTACTTCAGTGCCTTTATACAATGCTTCTAATATGCTGCTTACACAGACAGACAGCTTTAGACAGACCAGCTCAGGCTAATTTAAATGGCTACCCAGCTTTGTAGTAAAGGGAGCAAGAGAACTTTCAGACATCAGTCCAGCTCCAGACTTCTATAATATTCATGATTCCTACCTGTGATTCTTGGCCTTAGGCCTTCCTGTTGAACTGCTCCATAAAATACCACAGTGGTAAAGTCTGTGGGTGACTACCAACTGATCAAGTGGAAAAAGAGCTGAAGCCTACTTTCTAGTCTTGTTTCTGACCATTTGAATGCAGCCTGACTGCTTGTTAAGAGCTCTATTCCCATAGCAGTGAAACAGAGAAAAGCATTCTGAACTCAGTCTCTGTCCCCATTTACTTAGGTAAATATCTCATCATACACTTTTCCATGAAGGCTGAAGTAAAGACAACATTTAACACTTCATTGTGGAGTCTCAGTATGTGCAGGGAAGTGTGCTATCTGAGAAACCCACAGGGCAAAAAATTCCAGGCACAAATGATGCCATTTAACCCCTTCAAGAAGCTTCCTTGCTGTGTGGGGAAGCCCATTCCCTGATAGACTTACATCATGTGGAAAGATAACTTTGCCCAGCAACCAGATGGCTAAAATGCAATGAGAAAATCTCCTTCTCTATCCTTCTCTTTTGTGGGCCTCACATGCAAATTATTGTTAGATTTGAAAACCTGCTTCTCAGTTTTGGCTGCCCTTGGCAGCATCACAACAAATCTACTGTAGTACAAGCTTACTATAGAAAGGTATGTCAGACTTGCAGTGTAAAACACTTAGAGGTGATGTTGAAACACACTGCTTAGCTGAATGCACAGCCCCCATTAATAAAGGTAAATGGGGGAATGATCTTTTGGTGCTCTTCAGAACCTTGGGCAAGCTCTGAGAATGTCTGAAGGCAAAGTCTGTTTCTTAAAGCTTAAACAGTGCCAGATACCTTCAAGACAACACAAAAAACAAGCAGCATGCTAATGAGTGTGACTTCCCTGGTTCTGAGCAGGCTCTGCATGCTGCCAGACATGATTTGTGATCTGTGTCACAACTGTTTCAATGGGGCTTCAGCTGCCAATATTAGCACAGGCTGCTCTCAGAGTAACTTGGATACTATCTGCGTACATGAGGTTGTTTAGTGTGAGTCTGGCAGAATGATAATGACTTGCAGGGGTTTGTTTGTTTAGCTTTCCTTCAGATGGCAGAAGGTCATCTCTAGTAGTAACATCGCTGCTGCAGTTCACTTTACAACGCTATTTTGGCTATGGATTTTACTTAAAACACATTCCTGGCCAATAAACAGCCACAGGTGAAAAAATACAATGCACTGGTGCCGATTAGGAGTGCTCTGTGACCTGCTTGGGAGAGGTGGAAGGATTTGTCATCAGTCTCAGCTGGAAACTGTAAAGATTGTGTTGAATTTATCTCCATAGTCAGTTATCTTCATAGTCAGAAATCTTGCATAGGGTAACAGATTGTCTAAAGGTAAAAAACTGTATGTATTTGGGTGGAAAAATCCCAGCGTTTTAAACTGGATCTCCACCTGAGGATAACCCACACTTTGTATTTTCTTGCATATTACTGTATCAGGAGCTGAGAACTGTGATTTCGTTTGAGTCAAAAATGAATACTTAACTCTAGTTGTTTTTAAACAGTTAGTATATGTGTACTTGGAGCCAGGAAGCTTGTAAACCAATGCAGATGTCTTCCTGTGTGATCACGTTTCAGGTTTATCTTCTTCCCTGCCTACATCTCCTTAGTTCTTTAGGGATTTTATCACAGCAATATGAAAGACCCTGAAATTCAAAGTTGTTTCATAATCTTTGTGCTTCCTGTAATAATATTGGTACACTATACTGCTAGCATACTAATGTAGTATTATATTACAATACAATAGATTGTCCTCTGGGCCTATTATGTCACAGTGTCTCCTGTGATATTCTAAATGCCCTCAAACTTAGCACTGTGATGATAGCAGGGCAGTGAAGGAGTTAGAGCGAGACTGGACATGTTCTGCACTGATAAACCCAACACAAAGGAGGAGATAGTAGCTTGGTTAACTGTGCATGGCACTATGATGGTCTGGGAAGTAGCAAAGCCTGGATTTCCTTGAGGTTTCTGTCTCTTCTTTAACTGCCAGTGCCAGCTGAAGCCTTTCTGTTAATTGTAGTATTTGATACCCACACATCTATGGAGTTGGATGTTTGTATTGCATGCCACCTTTTAGTGAACCTAAACCCAGCTGAATCAAAATACAGTCACACAGGATTAATGTCAGGTTTTGTATTTTTTATTGTTAGAGGACACCACAAAATGTTGTACTTGGATTTGTGAAGAAATCCAAGCAGCTACCTGTGGGGCTTCACTGCCCTTTTCTTTTCAACACAGGGCTGGTGTTCTGCAGGTCTCAAGCATTCTCAGACATAGGGTAACACGACATCCTCTGAGCAAATGCTTTAATAGTCAGGGAATCTGGTCTCTGCATTTTAACAGTGCTGGCTGACCCACCCATGTCATCTTCTGTTGAGATTACTCATGCTTTTGGCAGAGTTCTCCTGAGCTGGCCATAAGGCAGGTACAAATTAACATTGTAAAGTATTAACTTCAGCTCATTTTGTGACTGAAAAGCTAGACAGCCTTAATCTGAGTTCATGTCTGTGTCCTTGCCTGAAATGGTTTTGAGTTTGAGATGAATAATGTGTATATTTTGAAAGCAGTGGATTAAAAGCACAATTATTGCAGCATTTTTATACCCACATTGAAAATGGATCCCATCACTTTGAAAAGAGAAAAACCTCTCACACCAAGGGATGTGACCGTAGAAGGTATATTTGTGTGTAGTCAGATCCAAGTAAAATTCAATCCAAAGGAGCAACAGCCCAAGATGAAACCTGATGCTAATTGTACATAAATAGCAGAAGGACTGTCATACGACAGGCTATAATCAATAAACATGCCTGTTGTGTCGAATCTGCATGTCAGGTGTCCTTACTGGGACAAAGTGTTGAGCTGTTGTGTATACCTTGTATCTCCTGGCTCTGCTGGTGATTTAAGTGTTGTTATGGATTTATTCCTCACAGAGAATTAATTTCTAGTTCTTTCCACTAAAACAAAGATCTGGACTGAGCAAATGAATTAAACACCATTACGCAGATGCAACACACTGTATAGATATAGTTTTGCTAAAATAATTTATGGGCAGAAGTGCATTCTTTGAACAAACCTGACTTTTTTCCCCCAATAAGAAACTGAGGATCTCTTGTTTCGTCCAATTAGTGCTCATTAGAACACTTTATAAACCTGGGGTCAGCCTTGGTAGGTACTATTCATGCTTCTTTTCTATGCACAATGTTACATGTCCAGAATTGTTTCAAAGGACACATGAGTTTAGTAGATAAGATTTTTCTTCAATGGGGAGCAGTTTGGTGCTTTTTGTGATCACATCAGCAATACTGCTTTAAGAATATATTTGGTGGGTTTGGTATATACCAATTCCTTATTGTTTGTAGCTACAATTTCTTGTAGCTCTAATACTAGAACTGCTTCTGGAACTTAACATGTAGATATTATCATTTTATTATAAAGGTGTTAAGCTGTAAGATGACCAGCATGGGGAAGAAGAAGTATTTGTGGTAGTTCCAAAGAAAACAGCAGAACAAGAGTTAAAAGGAAAGGTATGTTAATGGCTATGGAATGCCAGATGTGTGATCTCATTCAAATGAGGAGGAGGAACTAACCTAAAGATAAGGTGCCAAGAAGATGGGGAACTGAACTAGAGCCATAAAATATTCTGATAAAGAAAAGCTGGTGCTTGTGAATATATGAGAGTATGAGTGAGTAAAGTCTGTGTAGTCAGAGATTATTTTTATTAATAAATACTATCTTCCTTTTTATAAGATCTCATAAAGAATTTTGCTACCCTTCCTAGCATGGAAGAGGTCTTATAAGTTGTCTATTGTTATATATTTACCATATGAGTACATGTGTTTCTGTGGCTTGCAGGTAAAGAAGCACTTGCTGGTAGTTGGTACAAAATCAGCCAGTCACCTTGCTTTGGTTTCTTCTAGCATGCTAAGGGAAGCTGCTTGTCTACCTCACATCACTTTTCCACTGGATGAACCAGAGATGTCGGCTCAGGAGTACTGAAGAACCTCAAATGCCTGCAGACAGGTTTAGAAGCGGCTTAGAAGGTGAGCTTCATTTAAAGAGGTGCTCCTCCATATAATAATTGCTAGCACTGCTCTACGTTGACTTTGGAGGATGCTTTTTACGTACTATAGTTTTGGGGATTGCTGTACACATCCAGTTCTCAGCTGACATCTAGGTTTGCATCCACTTCTGGCAGTAGGCAAAAGTCATCAGTAATCAGTCTTGAGGTAGCGTAGGAGCCAATGCAGTGTTCTTTCAGAATATCCTGTGTTTTCCCCCTTTTCCCTGTGCTTGTTTTCCCCTTTTTCATGAGTGCCAGGTGAGGTTCATTCGAAACAGAACACGGATGAAGGTCCCAGAAACCTGTAGCAGCTGCAGTGGCCCTTTAGCACTTCTGAGGAGGGTATAAATAAGGTTTGGAGGGTACAAATAAAGCTTGAAGGATACTCTGATTTGGGCCAGGCAAGAAGTTATCTGGGATTGCGGGAATCCTTAGGGATTATCCAGCTAAATGTCTTAGTTATCTGAGAAAGGCTTTTGTTCTCATTTATACCACCATTTATAATTTTTCCTGCCAAGTCCCTTGTTTAAGACTGAATTTACTATACCTTCTATATTAGATCTGGTTTCCATTTGAAAACATGAAGTGCCAAAAGCAATAATTTTCTTCCCCCTTTTATTCCAGGCAATGCTGCAGTCTCTTCCCTGGCCCTCTGAGGAACATCTCGAAGTACAGTGCTCCACATCAGGCTTCATTCATGACTTCTTTTTGTTCCAACCAAAGAATCCCTGAGCTGTATTTCCTCACTTCCCTTCTCTCAATAGGCTGTTTTCCTTTCTCACCTACTCACATTACTGTCCTGGCATTCACTTGCATGTGATATTTATATAGTTCTTAGCTGTAAATGGATTTCTTCTGGACCTTGATGGTCTGAGAGTTGCATTACACTTCAAGGTGACTTTCCTTGTAGTTACAGCTGGGATCTATCTGCTGGCAGGCGGAGAAGTCCGAGCTCTACCCTGCTATTGTCATTTGATGCATTTTCCCTCTGAAATAAAGAAAAGAATTCCCTTGGAACAAATTGTTATTCTTGGCCAAAAATCATTGACAGTTTCTGATGATCACATTGTGATCCACCTCTCTCATCCAAACACATGAAGAAATCATCAGTTTCCAACATGAAACTGTTAGTGTTTGGTTTTTGGTCTTCTGGAATTGTCAGGATCTCACCTTTGCTGCTTCTGGAATGAAATCCTGATCTAATCCTGAAAGAGAAGTCCAGATTAAACTGATGTGTAACTTGCTTTTAAAGCTTTCCCTTTTCACATGATAACCTGATTAGAACTGAGGCAGTGTTTTACATTACCCACGTAGAAGAGATTTACGCCAGGTTCTTGCCTCATGGTGTGTTGATTCAGACTTTTGTGCAGTGTTAGTTAAGTAAACATGAGTGCATCTTGATATGGTTATTTTGGACAGCTATTTGATCCTCTGTTTCAGCATTATTAATACTTCACTAGCAAGGAACCCCTTTCTAAAGGCTGGGAGGCTTCATTTATTTGGGTAAACATACAAGATTTCACATCCTTTCCAAAGAGCAGTAAGAATGTTTTCTTGGGAAACGTCTCATCCTCTTTCTTTATGGACTGTTCTGAATGATGAAGGAATTATGGCAAGACGCTGCAGATCAGTCTGAGTTCACTGCATAAACTTACCTGTGCTAGTGAAGAGGAAGGCTTAGTGTCCTAATGATGTTTATTTTCTCTAGAAAAGATGGGTTTACTTCAAAGATTTCAAGTAATATAACTAAGTTGGTTTAAAGAAAGGATTTGGTTTTGTGCCTTTGATAAGTGGCAGACATTTTAATTCAGGTCCCTCTGCAACACAAACATAATACTTGGAGCAGGGGAAGGATCAAAACTACATTAACTTAATCCTGATGATGTAGAGGATAGTACAATTTCTAGTTGATGACTTATGAGAGTACTTCTTCACATTGTGTTATTTTGTTAACTTATCTTGTCTCTCAGTTTCTTTATCTCGGCAATAGACCACAATGAAGAATATTTTAGTGGTGTTACGGAAGGTGAGGAACCTGACTCGTGATGACTGAAACTTGTGAGTAATTATCTTTGCTAAAGTCACAACAGAACTGTCCCATCTTATTTTCTCATCTATGAGAGATGAGAATCCTCTGCTCAGGGGAGTGGGATACAGTAGTGGTACCACTCCATGCAGTAGAAAAGAATTCCACAAGATCCAGACAAACTTTGTGTGTATGCATTTCTTGTCGAGGCCAGTGGTATGGGTGTGCCTACCCCATGTCCTTTTATTGCATGCATTGTCAAGTTTTCAAGGCAAGAACAGGGTATTTGGAAACTGCCTGGCATATGTGGATATTACTGGGAAGAATAGGAAAAAAAAGGATTTCTTTTTTAGCATGAGGCAAAATGCTGTCAAATTTGCGGCGGAAAGTGCTGACCAAGTTGAAATATGCTTACATCCAACCTAGGGTCTGAAAGCCATCACTGGTGTTAAACCTTAAATAATGATTACATGCTGCTGAATTCAGCCCTCAGGGAAAATGAGTGGGAGGTTGGGGCCTGTTGGTCAACACAGAATGAAGCAGAGCACAATAAAATTTTCAACATCTTCCCCTTAGCCCTCAAGGCTCCAAATCCTGTGAGAAGGTTTGGTTTTGCTGAGCGATGGGTGTGATGATGTTGCATTCACTGCTCTTAGTGCTAGCATTGGAATAGGACTGGGAAATGGTGGGGAATCAGTCCTGAGGATCTCCTGGGTTCAAAATGTACTTAAGCAGCACCTTTTCTGCAGCAGTAAGAAAGAAAAGAAGCATTATGGTGTGAGGTGCAAATGTACGCATGGCTGGAGCTATGGCTATATGAATGCTCTTGAAGCATGCAAGATGTGTGGCCTTATTTTTACCTCTTGCTGTGTGCTACCTTTGACCTTGTGCATTCTCTTAGGTAAAGCAGACCTCTGATTTCCATCCTCTTCTGCTCCCTGTAGAACTGGAACACACACTCCATTAGGTACTTTAAAAGTAGGTTAGGGGGTTGTCTGCTGCTTGAACATCAAAATAATGTTGTGACCTAGTAGGTAAAGTGGGTTTTGAGGCAATTGTGTCATTCCATGTCTTTCTTGTGGAATAGATGTACCTGGTGTCATCAGCTGCTTGGATTTTCCTTCTCTGGTAAATTATCTGTTATAAGGTTAGGGCCTTGCACAGCATTGAGAATGTAGATGGGTAATAACTACTGTGATAGTGCTGTAGTGCTTATGCCACCCAGCTTTAAATGTTGCTGCCTGTTCATATTATCCTGCAATTCATTTATTTTGCTCTTTTGCTTGACTCAAAGCAGCAAAGTTCTGACACAATTGCTTGCGTCTCAGCCAGGGTAAGAAACAAGTATTTTCAGATGTCACCAACTAACACAGTTCATCCAAGTCTTAACTCCTAGGTCCCTCACGAATCCTGCTGGCAATAAGGGCAATTCTGGAAGCTGTTTTCCTGCTTTGCATGCTGCGAGGGGAATGAGCGTAGAGGTTTTTTGGACCTGAAAATACTGATTCCCACAGGAATGGTGATGGTACAAGGAAAGTGCATTCATGGTAAGGACATAACTACAGAATTTCCAGTCTCCTTTTTGTAGGTTGGAGTTCCTGGTTTTTGAGCTTTCTCTTGCAATTGGGTTATTATAAACATAGGAAAAGCAACATTAAAGGTTGGACTTGATGATCTTAAAGGTCTTTTCCAACCTAGTTGGTTCTATGAGTCTATAATTATTTTGTCAAAACAGATGCAGTCTGTCGCTAGCTCTTCATTTAAAGACAAGTCGATGGTGAAAGAACAAGTGAATTTGTGGCATGTCAACTCTAAATCCTTCTACTTTAGTTCCTTTCAAACAGCACGCAAAAGGATACAAGAGAATAAAGTTCAGTGGAGGGAAAAATATACTGATGGCCTGAGGTGTCCTTTGTACATAAATATGACTGTTGACATGAGGTGTCCTTTATACATATATATGACTGTGTTGACTGCCTAATGGTTTATTTACCTTTTCTGTGATTTAAGAGTTGGCCTGCAAGCCTCATGAGAAGTTTACTTTCACATGGAGAACTGGAGCACACGTAGTTTATAAACATGTTTCGTAACATGAATTGTTGGTTCACTCCAGGTCTTTTTACTACTAGTAGGTTTTGGCTTCAGTTTTCTTGTGGTAACAGATACGTCACTCTGAAATGACTAAGGGCATAGAATACTAGAGTGTTGTTTCCCAGACAGCCAAGGACAAATCAAAATGTAGTATGAACAGGCACACCCAGTGCTGCATATCTATGATCATTACATAAAGGGCATTGCTCTTGAGAACGTGCTCAGAGGCAGAGTATTGTTTCCAACACCAGCACGTTTTATTGTGACCAGAACTGGATATAAATTTGTCAGTGTTTCCCACTCCTAATATCTTTTAGTTAAACAGCAGTTAAAGGACAATATACACACAGCGAGTTCTGCTGGTGTTGCAGAGGCTGCAAGGATATTTGTTTTAATGGTCATTCACAGGTTGAGGCCTTATAGAGTTCCTTGTTCAGGTGCTGAGCACCCTTGTTTCTCCATTAAGCCAGTGTAGGACTGGAGGCTGGGTGAGAACTGCTGTAATTCATGTCAAAGAACCAGTTCCCTTGCCTGGGTTCCAGTTCAGACTCCCATATGGGTGCCCTGGCACCTGAGAAGCCTGCAGAGCAGTTGGAGCTGCTGTGGTTGCTGCCCCATGCCAAGTCTCTCACATAGCCAGGCTGATCCCCTTAGGCAAACAGCATTGTGGAACATGCCTGTGGTGGTGTTCTGAGCTTAAACCTTTAAATATCTGCGTGTAACTGGATTTCATATCACTGAAATATATATATATGTATCTTTTTAATCCTGTTTTATTTTGTCAAAGTCCCAATTAAAACTGCCATTCAGTGGTCACATTTTGAGATGCATTTAGGTACAGAAAGACACCGCAGGTTTCAGAAGTACTTACTATTTAGAATACAATGTTTTCCCACATCCAAGTCTCTTCTCTGTGCCACATAAAACAACCCCTGCTGAGAGAAAAGAGCAGATGGATTCAAGTGCTTTATACCAGCGACTTTCTCACTCCTTGGCAGACGTTTAGCTGAAGTGTGTGAGGCTCTTAGAACTTGCTCTCAATTTTAGCTCAGTAATTTATTGTTTTCTTTCCCTGGTCTTTAGAATCATGAGGAGAAAGCACATAATATGTTTGTAATTCAAGTACCACTCTCTAGTCCTACTCCTTTTAGCAAGATTGACAAGAAAACTGCTGTTTAGATCATGGAGGAGCTCTCAAATTCACTGAAGGTGCCATGCAGGGATACTCCCTGCATTTACTCAGCAGTACTTTTTGTTTCTGAGCATCAAAATCACTCACTGGCAGAAAAGAATGACATTTGTCTGTGATAAATGCGAACCTGAAATCTTTCAGTGTTATGTTTAGAACTGAGAGGTAACTTTATTCACTGTACAGATCAAGTTTAGTTAATTTAAATCTTTCACAGCTCTTTTAGGATGTGACATTTTAGGTTTCCTGTAGTCAGCAATAGAGCTTATTGATGAAGGCTCTGATTTACAGTGTGAATTTGCTTGCTGCCACACTACTGTGGTATCTGACGTTACAAGGCAAAGAAGTTAAACACTTGTAATGAAAGATTGCTTATAGAAGTGAAGAAAACACTGGCAGACATTTCCTTTCCCTGTACGTGGGTGTGTCTGACAGATGCACATTTGCCATATTCATATCCATCAAGATGATTAATTGCAGTGCTTTGATGAATTGTAGTGTGACCAGAGACAATAAGTCTTTGTAAATATTACCAGGTTTTGGGAGGGGTTTTGTTATTATTAGGCTAACTATATTAAGAGTTCACATTAAAGCTGCAGTTCCTGGAATTTGGTGATTTAATTACTTTTATATTTTCTCAAACCACGTACCTGGCATTTGTCATAGAATTATAGTGTAGAAATTGGAGTGAGAAGGATGGGGGGTATCTGAGAATGGGACAGTAATGTGAATGTGAGCTTTTATGAAGGAAATGAGGGGGAACTTTAGAGGATTGATTGAAAATGGATGAATTAGAACTGATAGATTTGTTGACTCTTGGAGGGAGTTAGAGAGAAGCTGAATTGATGCATTAAAGGTATCTGACCAAGTATTTAATTGTTAGTCTGCTGACATAAAATCTCTGGTTTTCTAGGCCTGTAATAATAATAACACAAACAAAAAGTTAATGTAGGTTCAATTATTCAGCCTCTAAAGCCACATTTAATTAAATGGGTTATTCTGTAAGTGTTCTGTTTTAGCAGATGCCCCGAGGTATGTGTTGATTGAATCTGTCTTGCTCCTTTCATGTGGATCATTGAGGGAGTAGGTGACAGGAAATGGTGCATTAAGGAATACATCTTGTCCTTTTACAGTGACAGTATCTGTAAACAGTAATGCATCTGTACAGAAATGGGCAGTATTAATAATTCATGAAGCATTTTCAGCCTTCTAATTCTTCTAACACTAGAATAAACTTGGTGGCTGATCACAATCTTGTTTGCCCAAGGAAGTGGTAAATGCCCCATCCCTGGCAGTGTTCAAGGCCAGGTTGGATGGGGCTTGGAGCAGCCTGCTCTAGTGGAAGGTGTCCCTGCCCTTGGCAGCGGGTTGGAACTTCATGATCTTTCAGGTCCTTTCCAACCCAAACCATTCTATGATTCTATGATAAGATGAGGCCTTAAGCAGCCAGACAACCACCTACAAAACAGCCCATTTAGCACTGTCATTAATTTGGGGGTGTGATTTTTATGGTCAACAGACACTGAGCTCTTCTCTAGTTATGCATTCTCATTCCTTCACTTGCAGTGATACTGATTCATGTGCAGCTGTGCAGTAACTTGGACCACCCTGTAGACTTAGTCCCCTGGAAAGTACTTCTCTTAAGGAGGGCTTATATTGCAGCTGAATCAATAAGCCAGCCAGTCTCATAGACAAACAACTGCATAAGTCAACAGAAAGGCGAGGGCAAGAATGGTTGATTAAAGGTAATGAAGACTTCATGGTATTTTGGGGGGGGGGGACTTTTGGATACTTGCTCTGCTTGTCCCATAGTAACAACAGCAAACCATCAAAAGATAGGAATTTAGAGAAATTCCAAGATTCAGGTTTGAATCAGCTCAGAAATTTGCCCACCAATGCTTTGTTGCATGTAAAACCTCCTCAGTGTCTCTTTGTTACAGTTCAAAAGTAGGGTCCTGTAAGCTGTATCATGTCACTAAGAACTTGCTGGGTTGCAGGCTCCTGTGACAGATGTTTGTACAGACTGACAGCCTGTCCATCTGAAACACTTTAAAGGATCTGGGCTTTAAGGCTTAATTGTATTACTATGTTATAGTAAAGCCTTTATGCAAAGCTGTCACTTCAAGTGGACTGTAGGAGTTCAAACAGATTTGAATGACTACAAAGGTTTAGGGCTGGAGCAGCTGCTGTAAAGTTGGCTGATGTCACACTGTGCACACTGTGATTACGAATCTGTAATCCTGACTTGTGATTAGAACAGTTTTCCTACTAAAATTCACACTGAGCCAGTAAGAGAGCAAAAAATTCCCCTGTCATTCCTGGGGAAGTTTGTTAAGATCCCTCAGTGATTTCGAAGTACAAATTCCACTGAGAGCCACCTCTGAGCTTTCAGAAATCTCTTAAAGGTTTGTACTAGTTAAGCTTTTCAGGGAAGCTGTGAGTGCCTCACTAAAGAACTGCTGGTCTGTTATAGAGCAAGTATTTCATCAAGAGTCAAGACTGAGACAATCAAGTAGCAGCTCTGGGGTAGCTGTGAACAGTCCCTTTTTACCCCATTGTAGTATGACATTAATAAAGTTAAGCTTTGACCATTATTCTGCTGGTGACTGTTTCAGCTGAAACACCAGTTGCTTCTAAAACTGAAGAACTAAATGATCTTATCCTAATCTGATCCCTCTGACTTTTTACATACCCCATTACCCTCTGCTCATTGCTGCTATCTTCTAGTAGAAATAAGTATCTTCTTAAGTTACAGAATTTTTTATATAGGAAGAAATATTCTGCTTTATATTTTAATCTTTAATCTACCTTGTTGAACTTTAGTTGTCAGCAGAACTTAAGCAAGCTATCTTGCTGTTGTCTGAAGATCTGTGCCTTTGCAAAAAGGCAACTGTGTTAATGGCTTAGCACATAGAATCATACAATAGTTAGGGTTGGAAAGGACCTTAAGATCATCCAGTTCCAGCCCCCCTGCCATGGGCAGTGACACCTCACACTAAACCATGTCACCCAAGGCTCTGTCCAACCTGGCGTTGAACACCACCAGGGATGGAGCATTCACAGCTTCCCTGAGCAACCCATTCCAATGCCTCACCACCCTTACAGTAAAGAACTTCTTC
>WYDI02012809.1:0-27301 GCA_009867235.2 Psittacus erithacus | reverse complement strand
AGAAAAAAAAATTTTTTTGATAAAAAGGAAAAAAGGGAAAAAAAGGGAAAAAGGGAAAAAAAAGGGAAAAAAGGGAAAAAAGACAAAAAGGGGGTAAAGGCAAAAAGAAAAAAAAAAAAAACAAAAGAAGAACAGAAAATAGAGAAACAAAAGCCAACCCCCAGTCCTGAGAAACCCCCAGCCCCAGCCCTCCCCTTGCCCTCTGCAATCCAGGAGAAGCCCAAGGAAATAAAAGGTGTGATCCAAAATATTAATAACAACCCTCCCCCTCCATGAACTCTCAGCTAAGGCTGGGCTGGCTGGAAAAGGCATAAAACCCGGGAGCAAAAGGTGGGCAGCGGACGTGAAACATAGAACGGGTGTGAAGCACAGAGAAGGGGCCAGGAGTGCTGCCCCCTCTGCACTGGGTGCCTAATCCCGGTGCTCCCCCTCCCTTTCCCTCCGCAAGCTCCGTTTTGCCCAAGCAAAGTCACAAGGTACCCATGTCTGGCTGTAACCTAAGAACTGGGAATGGCTGGGAGATTATTTTTCCATGAAGAGCTGCCCGAAGATGCAAACGTGCCTTCCGATGAGTTTTACACTTTGGGTTTTGACTGAGGCATGTTGTGGAGTCATCTCCTGCTCCATGTCCTATCCCCGAGATGGTGTTCACACACACACACACACACGCTTGGCCACAGTGATCATTGCAATCCCCAAGGCATGTGTACCCCGACAGAGGAGCCAAGGTATAAAAAGAAATTGAAGCTTCTGCTCTGAAACTGATCTCCTTTCCCCAGGATCACACTTTTGATCTAATTTGTTTCTCTGTCCAAATGACTTGGCTCAGCCTTCCCCCTGAAAATTTGGTGTACAGTTGACATCAATCATGTCTCAGTCTAGGGAGGGATAAGGATAGAATATCAGAGAGGTGACCATGCATGCCACATGATTCAAATCATCTCAGCATTGATTAATTGGGTTCAATCTGAGTTTCAGAATCATAACAACTGTTGTTCCCCTTCACATAACATCAACAGGGCCTTTAAAGCAGAGTATCCATTTACTCCAAGGCATGTGATGCATTAAGACCATCATCTTCTATTAAACCTTAAAGGCTGGACGAATTTTAGACAAACTCAATCAGCTCAAGATGGTTCTGCAGTGATTAGACATTGTTACCCCCTTTCCCTTCATCAGGGATTTTTCTACCCCCTCTGCTCTTTAATAGGAAGGGCAAAGTATTTCCACGTATGCAAGAAACATTCATGCCTTGAGCCCGTCCTGTCTCTTCTCTGAGAGGTCAGGTAATCCACTTAAAAGCAAATTCCCTCTAAAACTTGTATAGGAAATACCTCATAAAAGCATGACCTACTTTCCCCTGGAGTTAAAGAAAAACTCTCTGGATACCCAAGAGTTGGGGTGTGAAGCTGTTATCAAGGAGGAGCAGGCAGAAAACTGTGTTTCTGAGTTGGCCAGGATCTTGAGCTCAGGAGAAAGGAAGAGCCAGGCAGGACTCCAGGCCCTTATAAACAAAGTTATCCCTGCCCCTACACCCAGCAAGAAGTTACACCTGGGTTAGATAGTTGCTTATCACTTAACTACAGCTAAACCAGGGCAGAAACACCATCTGGACATGCAGGGGGCAAGCAGGGTTTGAGATGCAGACTACTTCTGCACTTCAGGTTTCCATATGTTAGGAAAGATGAGCCATATTTGTGTGTGTTTGATTCTTATCTAGCAGCTGGGATCACTCATCTGGGTTGTAACTGAAATAATAATGATTAAAGAAAAGCATGCCTGCCTTGTAACGTTGCAAATATGGGCCTCCCCATCACATCTTTTCAGCCCCGATTGAGGAATGACCTATCGCAAATGCAGCCTTGAGCAATCAGAGGAATATCATCTCTAATTACTGTTTTGCAAGCTGAAACTCTATTAAGTACTTCCCTGTTGTGCCTATTATGACTGGTTCTACACTTACAACAAAAGCATCCTTCTTTTTTGTGATCTTTCCACTTTGTATGGGAACGATATCCTTGTGATTCAGCTCAGGGATTGCTTGCCTTTTTGTTATCTATTTACTTCTTAAGGAAAGCTTGAAGACTCTGGTTGCAGAAGCTGAGATGAATGTTGTATGGATGCTCCTTACAGCCTAAGGACTGCACTTAAATCAATCCCCTGACTCAAAGCATGAGTATTTTCAAGCAGAGGAAGTCCACAACCAGATTTTTAGATGAGTTTTAAGGCAAATTTACTGTAAAGCTTTATCTGCAGAAACTGTCCTGCTACAAGTACGCCAGCAATGAAAAGAGATCTATGAATTTCACATAATACATATGAATATCCCAGAACAAAACACATACAACGCAGCAGAGCCTTGCTAGGCTGAGCTCTGGGGATCACACTGCCCTTGAGAGCACTGAACACTCACACCGCTGACCCAAGAATGTCATCTTGAGCTGTATTTTGCTTTCTTGGTTTCAAGACCAGGCTGATTTCTGGTTTTGACTGACTTTACCACTATAAACAGTGCAGTGGGGAATAAAACAAACCCCAAATAAATGGTAACATGAAGTACACTACTGGAAAAGCATAAGTGATGATGGGAGACAGCAGCAAACACTCCAAAGGGACAACCAAATGATGTTCAGCTTTGGGACTGGGACTCTGGAGTAGGCAGTCATCACTGTGTTCACATAAATTAATCAAGCAAATTAATTAAGCAAGTCACAGGGCTGGCTTCAGGCTTCAGGATACCCAACGATTTGGTCAAATAACAGAAGCTGTTGTTCAGACACTTCTCAGGTCCACGTGTGTTGTACCTGTCAGTCACTGAAGCAGAATCAGAGTTCTGCTGTCTCTGGCTTTCACATCTAAAAAAGCCATTTCCTTTTTCACAGGTCTAAGCCACTGGGACAAACACACTTCACAGGTACCTAGTTTGAAAGCAGTGGAATAAATAGATGAATATACAAAGATGAACAACTCTTGATTTTCAGGCCAGGCGACTTCCAGCTCAGCCAGAGCAGAGGCAGACAGTCTCCACTGCTGAATCTGTATGAGACCTACAGGATATCCCATGATCGCACCTCAAGGGTGAAACCCAGTAGAGGTCCCTCCCTGACATGTCTGTGGCTACTACTGACATGAGTAATGCTGGAATATGTAAAAGACCATCAAAAAGGAGCTACTGCTAAAAATGTACAGCTCCCCCCCTGGCATTTCATATATATAGCCCAGACTAGCAGATGGCCTTATCTTTTGTTTCTTGCTAGACAGACCAAAAACAGCATCCCCTTATGTCCTAAGGGAGTTGAGACAAGAAACATCATTATTTGTGATGAACTTCGAACAGAAAAAACAGCTGGAGATTCACATTTCAGCCTTCACATCCAGACTAGCAGGGAGCAAGGAGGCAGGGGCCATGAACAGCAAAAAGCCACTCAGTTGCTGATTCCCATTTCTAGGAGCCGAGGCTGGTGGCATGACAGTAAAGACCAAATTGTCCATCACCCACAGGAGAGAGTCCATGCAGGACTGTAGCAGGCAACCCAGCACTGACCTGCCCACCTTAATGAAGGTGGTGTGGGGTCACAGAAGAGCAGCAGCCCTTTCCTATGGGATTAAATGCCTGGAGAACGGTCTGCTCTCCCAGCGAAGAAGCATCTTCCTCAGCCCTTTGCGCTCCCAGGGATGGAGGTCTCAGGTGCTGAGTGGAAATATCCGGATAGTGAGGCTTATTATGCTGAAAAAACAAACCCTTCTTTTTTAGCCCCCAAACTCTACTTATGAAGAATTCCCAAGTGCTGATGCCACGTGAAGAGGTTCTTCATCCCCCTGTAACACAAACCATCCATCTGCGTGGAGTGGATTCCTTGAGGGTTGTTTATTTTCTCTCACTTCTTTTTCCTTCATTCACATCAGCTGCCTGGTCCCTTCCCCCAGAGCTCTTACGTAAAGTCTCTAATGGGAAACTGGAGATGGATGCATCCCTGAGAGCAATGCCGTTATCTCCTGATCTGTGCTGGGAAGGGAGCACAGCAGCACCTGTGCTTCTCTGGGCCAGTTCCTGGAGCTGACCCTCATGTTTCCCCCTGTAATGATACACACTGTCCATTGTCTCTATAGGCTGTGATTCTGCCCCTGGCAGGAATGGAATAAGTACTCACAGTAGATTCCCCTCCAAAGCAGCTGAAGGCGAGGAAATGAGAGAAGGAATGCACTGAACCAGACCTGGATTTGAACTTTTAAGTCTCCCTCTCGCTGAGCATAACTTTTCACTTTGAATTTGACTGATCCAGTAGCCATAAGCTAGAGAGAAAGAATGCATAATAGAAGGATGTATCCACCCATCTGGACTTTCTGGGAACTCCAAGCTGGTGCTGCCCCAAGTTTCTTTTGAGCCTCAATTCATTTAGTGTTCACCAAGTGAACTATTCCAGGAATGTGCAAGGATCAGTCCCCAGAAGAGCTGCTCAAGAAGGGGGAGGCTGCACAGCTACACAGCATTTCCCCCAGCTTTTTAAGGCAGACTTCTTCTCCCTGCCTTCCAGCCGACTTCCCCTATGTGACCCAAGAAGTTCCCCCTAACAAAAATATAGATGTAACCTTATCTAAAGTGAGTGCAGCAAATGTACTACGGATAACGTGTAATTAATAACAGAAAAATAATGCTTCCCCTGTTATTAAATCAAGGCCTCCCCTGACCTCTCACCCTCATATACGTGCCTTTGGTTTTATGACAGCAATGGACAAAGTTATTGTGTGTCCGCATGTGCATGCACATCTGAGCTGGCAAGGGGCTCGCCTCGCTATTGCTGGAGCTAGTTTAGGGATTTCCCCTTTTTTTAAGGTTAAAAAGGAGAAATGCCTCCAGTAGTTTATACGATGCTTGGCCGGTGAATGAACTCAATCAGTGTATGAAACTAACCTGGTTCCACTGAGGAAAGATTCTGCCTCACAACTCTCAGAGTGATACCACCTATTTACACACGCGCATGTGCACATGGATTGCTTTTGGGCTCCCTAATGCACATTCAGGCTTAGGCGGATGCTCGAGGAATGCATCAATATTTTGATATATTTGCAGCATGCAAAGAGAAAACAAGGAGCAGTTGAATTCCCTGGAAGGGCTCAGCATTTTATTTGGTTGTGACACAGTAAAATCGCCACTGCTCACAAGGCAGTGTTTCTTCCTCTGCTGCTTTTCTTAATACCTGCAGACACTCGGCCCCCAGCACTGACAAAACCATATTTATACATTGGGCAAGATGAACTAGGTAAAATTAACAAGTATGGACCTAAAAGTGCATCAAGACTTGAAAGATGCTAATAAATATGAGGCCAGCCTGGTTTTCTCTGCCATTCCTCCCCTTCCCCTACATGCCAATTGCCAGTAATGCTATCTAACTCCAGAGGTCATTGGGCTCGTCTGATGTATGGGCTTCCCTCCTGATTCATTACATTTGACGCACGGCTCTTCTAGGAGTTAACTCAACAAAACCTTTGGGTTAATGGAAGCCACACCAGCTCCTAATCCAGTCGTTTCAATTCTTCTGTTTGTGTTGGATGGGTGCTATGTGAAAGCCTGGTCTCCCAGGGTCAGAGAGGGTCCTTCTGATCATCATCAGCAGTGGTGTGAACCCCAGGTCACATGCTTTCCACCCACCCCTCCAGATTTACCAGACAGCATCAATGGTGCTTGATCACCCTGGCAAAGACTTGCCACGAGCCTTGGGGACCTGCCATTCCCCAGGGGCAGAGGGAAGGGACAGGACTATGCCCCTGTCATAACAATTTGGATGCAAGCCCCCTTCTATTCCTGTGCTTATTTAATTGTCTGATTCCAAGGCAAATAATGTCAAGGCTCAGCCTCTCCCCCAAACGTTTTTCTCTTTGCCATTCTCTGCAGCACTAACAGAAGCGGAAATATTGGATTTCTCCAACATTTTCAGCCCAACGCTTTCCTTTAAGGAGGTGGAAACCCCTTTGCCTTAAACACACAAACACAAGCCAGCCCCTGGGTCTCAGTATTTCTCCATTCAGCCCCTGTGGTTTGAATGTATAAATCAGTGCAGAGATAAATGTGTCTTTTGAACGGCAGCCGTGCATGCAAGTGCTCCAAGGTAAATGCTCTTGTAAAAGCAGGTATTTATTTCCTCCATCCTTGCTCACACGTTAGCCTGCCATGATTCTCCAGCTCTGCCTGCAACACAAACCCCAGAGTTTGGAAAGTGGGAGGTCATGGTGTGCTCTCTCCTCTTCCAAAGTCATCACTATGGTTTAATCATTCAATCTAGCTAAATCCTGCCCTGTTCCTCGGACAGAGTATCAAGCATCACACTATAAATACTGTGCCCTGCATTGCCCTAGTGCCCTCCCTTCCCTCAAGACATGATTTGAGGGTGTATCACTTTCCTGTGGGCTCTACACCAAAGGCAATCCCAGCCTTAATACCTGCTCTGGGAAGGGGGAGAAGGGACATTCATCTTTTGACTGATAACGGCATTTGTGGGCATCCCGTTTGAAGGGGAGCTTTCCCCAGAGGATAAGGACACAGGCGGTACGTGATACATGTGTGAGGTGTGAAGGGTCCTGACTTTTTTCCTCCTTTGCTCTGTATTCCCAGGGAAACACGGCTATTTTAAGAGGATAAGGGATACTCAAGGGGAGCTTCCAAGCCTAGGGAGTGCAGGCAGCGACCCAGCTTGCTGGGGCTGTATAGTCCTGCTGCTTACCAGCTGCAAACTGGCTCTGCACTGGGTAGGATAATACCCGACACGGGGATGTTAAAATGGGATCAAGGAATCAGGGCACCCTCCTCCAAATGGCATAATGGAGACAATGGAAATGAGTTAACCCCATCACCTTCCTCACTGCTCTGTGTTTAAATCCCTCTTCAACTGGATGCGGGATGCATGGAGACATGATCCTCTCCCATCAAAACCTGCCACTTATTTTCTGCTTTAATAACTCCTCTGCGCCCACACAGGACATGAACGGCTGCAGCTGCTTCAGAAAAGGCACTTTCCTGTCTTCCAAGTCACCATCAGGTCTCATAAATCCTAAAAGTACTTTGTGAAGCACCAAAACAAACCCCGCATAAGACACCCCCCCCCCCCGAGCTGCTTTCCAAGCGCAGAAATACTTTCAACATCAACAAAATGTTTCATTTCAGTAAGGGCAAACTCTTTCATCTGGTTTTGGAGCCTCTTTGGTCAATTATTGCTCTACGGATTCCCCCCTGTAATGAGTTAAAAAGTAAAATGCAAAATCCTAGCTTTTCTTCAATCTGAAAGCACCTAAATACTACATTTTGCAAAGAAACTCTCTATTCCCATTGGGTTTTTCAGGGGGAGGTGCGATTTCTTATTTATTTATTTTAATTACACAAAGTTTTGCCATCAGCAGTGACATTTTGTAAGAGAAAAACCTGGTTCTGTCAAAACAGCCTTTTCGGATGAAAACCCAATTCTGCTGCATTTCTTCTCTTTGCAGAGATCAGTCCCAGGGACCAAGCATCCCTCCACCCCTCCTAAAAACCCCACTCCGAGAACTATGCACAAACCCAGCCAACTCCATTTTAGAAACAAATCTGCTCTGTTTACTGATAAATATTTATTCATTTACCCAGGAAACATGAAAGGCAAAGCCAGCATCTGTATTTCTAGTATTACTCACTGGGAAACATCACCAAATACGCTGGGGCACGAGCATCAGAGAGCGGCTTCTAGATCACTCCCAAATTTCCTTGTACACATCAGCTTTTTTGCCCCTCTTAAAATCAAAGATGGAATTCTTATTTACTCTGGAGGCCGTGGCTGAACACGGAAGCCCTGCTCAGCTGCTCTGCAGAGTGTGACGTTATTATGGCTCAGAAAAAGGCAAAAGAAGGAATTAACATCCCCAGGGGGAACACCCAGCATGGGGAGAACTAGAGGCACCTTCTCCTGGTGCAGGGGATCACTATAGGACATCCCTATAGGATTTGCAGCCATTCCCATTTACAACACTGCCTGATTTTTGGTGAGCTTCTTACTTGTGATTTATGCCAGCTAGTGAGAGATGAGGTCTGCGTGCTGCCGTATGGTGCTTCTTCAATTGCTGGTATTATGGGCAGTTACTGGAAAATAATATGTCTAAATAGACCTTTGCTGCAGCTTATTCTATCAGATGAAGCTGTGGTTTCATATGGATGGAAGAAATCAGCTACGGCAGCAGAGCCCTAAAGAATACAATTAATCAAAGCATAAAAGGAACAAATGCTCATGAATCCACTGTAGAAACGTACCTAAGCAATAAAGTCCCTACAATTGTAAATCTCAACTCACGAAGTTTTATCCCTGTACTTAAGATTTAACCTTATTTTCCCCTCAAGTAGAAAACAGCTCCTGGTCGGAGCTCAGCCTCTGGTTTGAAGGCTCATAGCTGAAGCCTGCCAATTCTAAAGTGTCTGAATAGGCAGAAAATTAAGGATTTTAGCTAAGGTACTTGGTTGCCAAACACCAAACCAGAACTTTCTCTTTACTACAAATAAGGATTTTTCTTTCTATACAATATATAAAAAAGTAGTTTAATAGAGTTAGAAGAAACAAAGCCCCCAAAATCACGGGGAAAAGCAAGCATTCCAGTCAAAATCACGCCCCAAAATTATGGGAAAAGGCAAGTATTCCAGTCAAAAAATCACATGAGAAGTGGGGGTTTGATGTTTGTTTGCCACCAGCTATGAAATTCTGCAAAATCTCAGGAAATGCCCCTAAATAAGAGTGAAAATGATGCCTTTGGTTTTCTTCAGTGCTTTAGGGGATACAGAAAAAGGAAGAAGAGAAACTCTGAGGTGGCACCTGAAAAGCTCCTCAGCTTTCAGCACAGAGGAAGGTAACCACGTTGTTTTGCTTACTTTCATCATTGATTTCAGGAAGCCGGGAAGGCTGCTCAGAAAATGGTTTCCCAGCCTCAGCTACGATGTAACTCCAATAATAGACAGCGTAGGCAGATGCTTAATCATCTTCAAATCATGTTTCACTATGCCAGATCTAAAGCTCTTGGCCCGCAGTGGGACACAGTTAAGCTCCTGTTTAGCTGAATTGTTGCAACAGGGCTTGAAAGCAGTTGTCCCACCACCAGGGCAGCATCAGGCCCTTGATGCGCTGGGATTATGGGCAGTTGAGGGCTGTGATTGACAGGCAGCTTGGAAACCTCCCAAAGGAGAGGGGCTCTTCAATTACAACCACTCTGTAGGTCTCAGGAGCTTTTTTTCCTACTTCTTGACTAATTTTTGAGCCTTGAAATTTGCACCCAAAATTTGCACTTAAAATTTGCAGCCAATAAACATTGCACACCCAGCACGCTCTGTGTTACGTTCTCACCTCCAACAGAGCATCCTTCCCCTCCAAGATGCAAATAAGGGGATACCTCTCCTGGGGGAACCGCTGTATCTTCTTTCGTGTTCCAAATAAAATTGGGAATGTGAAGATTGACTGATGCTCACTGTCAACCTCCTATTCCTGCTAGAGCTGAAATAAGAGCTTGCTTGGCTCTGAAAATCACTCCCTTCAAGAGGACACGAATCTGCTGGCCTCCATGGAAAGGCTGTAAGATATCTACACGTTCAGCTGGGCCATCCATAACAGCACCCAGTTGCACTCCTATGTGTAAAGCCTGCTGTTGCCATGACATGTAGGTGAAAAAATACCACTGCAAAGAGCTGCTGCTGCTCACAGGGCTGGTGGAAATGGCACAAAAGGGCAAGGGAGGCAGGAAGGGTTAAATAAGCCATAAGTTCATTGTGACTGGAGCATGGTCAAGCTGCAAGGGCTGATATTCCTCCGCTGGGATGGGTGCCACGAAATCCTCCCTAACTGGGAATGCTCGCAGCCCTGCTTTCACATCTCACCCCAAAGGCACTGTAACAGCCCAGCAACCCCAGTTCAAGGTAATAATGGGGTGTTGAAAGGGACGGCAACTGGTCTATCCTGCAGCACCTCCCACCGTGCCGCTTTGGGAAGAGCTGGAATGATTGGGCAGGTCAAGGGGCCAGCACATGTCCTATCCCCGGCACAGGCTGCTGCCAGCGCTGGGTCTGGCTAATCCTTGCCAGCAGCTTCTCTTCAGAGATTCCCTACAGAAGGCAAGCCTAGGAATGCCTTCACCCATGCCACAGCAAGGGGACACAGCTTGCTCCCTCACCATCGGCAACGTGCCACATCTGCAATCCTTCACGCTAAATTTTCCACTGTGGTTCTTGTTCTCTCCCTCTCCCATGGATATATCAGAGCTCACTTTCATCCAGCTACTCCTGGCCTGGTGACAGCGAGGACACAGCAGCGCTGAATGCTGTGGTGTGGGGATGCCACCAGTGGACACAAGCTGGCATAGACATGCCAGTTTGGTCCATGTACTGCAGTTCTGGTTACAGCCACCAGCCTGGCTCCTCCCCACCAGCCCTGAAAGGGATGTCAGCATGTGGACAAGGTGCACAAACCCAATAAAATTAACACTCCTTTCCCCCTTACCCTCACTGCTTACTTTGGGAAACAGGATACACAGCGATTTTTCTGCTCAGGACTGTCTGGGTCCTTTACATTGTGGGATTTTTAACGGTTCTTTTAACTGCTTCTGTAAGTTTTATTCATTTTGGGATCATATTATTTTCAGTTGTTGGTTCTTAGCCACAGGGAATAACCTCCTCCTCCCTGCTCCCAGTAGTATGAGAACTCAAACATCCACTTGCTTGTTTGATTACAGTATATAAGTTTTGGGAGACTCATAATGATGCGGACACTTAAAGATGCCCCTGCTCATTGTGGGGGGGTTGGACTAGGTGACCTTTGAAGGTCCCTTCTAACCCAAACTATTCTATGATTCTATGATTTGAGACCCACTTTCAAACAGGCTGAGCTGTGCTATCATAGACAAGGCCCAGGATCAGTCCATGCCAGAAAGTGCCACCAGCGACAGAGTTCAAAGTCTATTGAGTTAGAGGAACTAAGCAAACTCCTTAACAAAGGCTCTTTCTTTAGGTTCAAGGTTAACATGTTTCTGTTTGGCTCCAACTAAATTTGGAACACTTCTCTGAAATCATCCTGGACCAAACCAAAGCGAGCAGCAGCATCAGCGCTCACACAGCTTGGGGTTTCTTTAACTGGGTTAACCAAGTCAAACCAAGGTACTGCCAAACTCCGTAACTGCACGCATGTGTACACAGGGTGAACGATGGTTGGCTTAAACCTCTGTGAAAGATGTTTAAACTAACAGGTTTTACCTTGTATTTGTCATAAGCCAGAAATACCCCCGTGGCTGGTTAATGCACAGCAGCTGAGCTCCAGTAACTTGATCGTGCGTCTGAACCCGGTTCAGAGACTGTCATACATGAATTAAACCGCTGCAATAAGTCTCATGCATGGGGAAAAGCAGAGCAAACCTGTGTGTGCTAGGGGGAAAAGGAAGAAAGAGCCCAGCAGTCCTGCTGCAGCCAAAGCCCAAGGCTCTCACGCAGCCCTGGCACCTGACTCCGCAGTATCAGGAAGCCAAGTTTTCCTGATGCTCCTTTTGGGAAGGATGTGGCTTTTTCTAACTTCACATAGTTACTCCTGAATTACACCAGCATGAGCAAAGAGACCTCACTTCTGCACTGGCGGCATCCATCTTTGCAGGAGTACAGGGCTCTACATTGCTTTAGCATCGCTAAATCAGAGCTGAGTAGGTAAACCACAGCTTTTCCCTCCAATCCCCGACCAGACTAACTTCATTCTGCATTTCCAACAGGAAGGATTTGTTCCAGTACCCAGAACAGTGCCAAGCATTTCAACAAGGTGAAAAATATGCGCAAAAAACCCCTCTCATAAATACCTCTGCTCAACTCAGGGCAAGCCAAGCAGACGGAAGCGTGACATTGGTGTAGCGAAATACTCTGGGAAACAATAAACGCAGGATCCAGAGCAAGAAAAATACGCTCAACTAAAGCCATTCAAGTAGGAAGAACAGATGGCAGGCTGCTTCCCTCCCCGATGGCACTTGTCCATCGCACTGTCACAAGTCCTGCACCACCCTGAGCTCACCTGAATGGGTGCCAGGGGCTGGCAGGGAGCGTTGTGTGCCGGGGAAGAGCCAGCTCTGCTAGAGCCATCGCCAGGCGAGCACGGAGCTGGCTATCTCTTTTTCAGCTGTGCAATAAGTTGGGTAACAAGTGTCAGAAATAACGACCTGGCCGGGGTTGGAAGAGAAAGGTTCAAGAGTTCAGCTTGGAAGCAAAGAGCCAGGGTTTCCACAGGGAGAAAGTAACCATGAGCAAGAGGAAGGGCAAGGGGAAAATCCTCTTGCTTGCAGGAAGTGCCAGTTGGGGTTCCTGGCAAAAAGGTTTGCCCAGGTGTTACTGAGCCATAGTTCACACCCCCAGCATTTGGGGGTGAGGATGGAGCCTGGCTGCCAGCTCAACAGTGGGAGCTTTGTCTTGGTAGAGAGTGAAGGAAAAGGTGGTGTTTCCCACTGGGCTGCTCCAGGCAGCCTTTACAGTAATCCCACCAGTCCAAAGGGACTTTGGGGGGGCGGGAGGAGGCAGAAAGTAGTATGAGGGAAAAGAACAGTGTTCCTTCTGGGATGGACAGATGAAACCACTATGATAACCTCCCTGACTGCAAAGCCAGCACTCACCTCTCAGCGTGGCCCAGGACCCTTCATCTGTCTTTGGAGAAGAGATGCAGATAACCTCTCCTCATTACAGAGTAACTCCATCAACCTGGACAAACCAAGTGCAGCTTTATATCCTGCTTCTTGGTAGAGGGGGATTTTCCTGCCCTTGATAATGCCTGCACTTTGCAGACCGTGCAGGTCTGTAGATGCCACTGCTTTGGCTGCCTGGGTGCAATTACCCCATCTCAACCCCCAAGTGTGGCCCTGGGTGCTGCATGACAGCCTCAGGTGACATGTTAGAAATGACCCCAGCTCCAAAAGCTCATCTGGTGTTACCACAGGGTTTGTGTATTTGTGGGTGACAGTCTGCAGAGGAGACAGGACATGACCACCTCCTGCACAGATGCTCAGTTACAGCTTAATCCCAGGTGAGTCTTGGAAGCACAGAGGGTATCCCCCACCCCAGAGGTTTGGTTTTTAGGGCGCTGCACACCTGCAGCACTACCACCCTTAGCCCTTTGATTTAGAAAGGCTATTTCAGATGTGTGAATAGAAAGCACAAAATGGCACAGAAGAACTTCTAAGCCCCTTCAGCAGGGACGGGAAGGTTAGTCCTACTCTCACCAGCAGCACATTGAGTAGTGCAACAGTCAAAATCACCACTGATGCTCTCTCCTCTCCTCCTTCCAGCTTCATCGTCAATACTTGAGATTTCTGTGGAACTATTCATTGAGATTTTGCCTTCCAGGAGAAGCTCTAATAGAACTGACCCCATCACTCATTCCAAATCACATGCCTCCCTCTTGGGAAGAGGATTGCCTGGTTTACTCTGGTTTCTTTCAGTGGACTTCCCAAAGCAGGACCAAAGGTTGTGCTGCTTTTGCACGGAACGTGGGAAAACCAGTCATCATTGGCGAGATCTAGAGGAAACCAGGGTTTTGCCTCTTCCAAACAAGTTGAAACCAACCCCTCTTGGCCTCTACCCCTCCAGACGGCTTCTCCACGGCACAGCCATCGGAGGCAAGCACAGACTGAACAAAGGCTCCTCTCGCGAGCACACCGGCTCCCATCGAAGCCAGTGCCTTCCCCGCGGTGTAAGCGCTGAGCAGCGAGCGCTTCCAGGATCAACAAGATGTTACATGCAATGAGGACGAGGTGCTTGATGAATCATTTGCAAAAAGGGGGATTTTTTTTTAATAATAAGAAGAATTTACATCCCGCTGCAACACCTACAAGACAAACAGACAGACCAAACCATCCGTGAGCTCGGCTAGCCGTGCAATCGCATGCTACCTGGCTCATAAAACCCTGTTCAGGAGGTGAGAACCCCTCTCATTTAGTGCTTAGCTAAGATACTTGCTGCCACAAATTAGCAAGTGTCTTTAAGAAGCACTATCTCCCAAAGTCAATCCTGCTGATGTTATATTTGTGGTCCTTCCTTTAAGTTGTGGTTAAAGGCAATGAAATGGAAACAAGGGTATTTTAATCATTCAAATTATGTCCCCATCACTAAGCGCTTATTCCTACCACACTTGAAAAGTATGAGGCCTGAAAACAGTAGGTAGAAGTCCTGAAATAAGCTTTGGTACAAGGCCAGCCATCCACACACCAGCTCACCACATGGGATCTCTGCAAACCAGGGAATCAGTGCAGCTGTGGAGCGGCAAAGATCTCACTCCTGATTTCAGCAGCGATCGAGGAGCACACAATGGAGAGGGAAGAAGGCCCCCAAATCCAGCACTGCTCATTTAAGTCTAACTCACTTCTTGCAGCTTAACTTCATGCAGAAAAAGGCACTGAGGGTGGAGAAGCACCGCCACACCCTCTGTTATTCATCTTTTACACTGTCCTCTTGATTCTTATCAAGTGGAAAACCACTTGAAGAAGCACCACTGAGGAAGGTGGAATAAAGACTGGCTTCTGCTACGCTCTTCGTTCTAAAGCCATGTTCACATCACCCCTGAGAAAACCAATAAGGAATTAAAAAGAAAATCACTATAAAATCTCAAGCTTCTTTCTCATCTGGTCAGCATTCCTGCAGTCGGGTACATCTGTTCCCATCTCCCTGGAAGAGGGCGGAGGGGGAATAATTGGGATATCCACTTAGCATGAGGATAAAACCCTGATCGAGATGCCCCAAGCCATGGAAAGGTGTTTTCCCTGCTACAGGCTGCACTGACCAGCCCATCCCCACTGGGATGTTCCCATCCCCAAAGGCCTTTTAAAACCTTTCCAAGTTCCAGCCAGTTTTCCAGATTTATGACGTGTTTCACTTTTTGAACACCCTTGGATCACACTGGGGTGATGAAAGCCTGAGAGGTCTGTAGATAGCTTTTTGTACAGGGAGAGTGCAGAAAGATATTGCCCCCCCATACACAAACATGCACTCATCTTCCCCTCCCTTCCCTTAAATGTGTCTTTTCTGAAACCTTCAGCCAAGTCCATCTATGCCAAGAACCTTCCCACACTCCATTCCAGCCTCTGCTTTACTGAGGATTAATTCAGAGACAGTACCAGGGACCACAGCCTTTGCCGAGTCTTAATAGGACCACAAGGAATAGGAAAAGAAAAAGAAGAAAGGGGGGGGAGGGAGCAAAAAGAGAAAGAAAAATCACAGCAGTTCTTGTAACTAAATCTGTTGGAGTTGTAAGTGCGGTAAATGTGTGTTCCTGCGCTATTTGGACGCCTCTGCCTTGCCTTGAGCAGCTGCTGCAATAAACTTCCCAGAAAGTATTGGGTTCGCAGAAGTGTTACTAGAAACCCTAACAGAAACCTAATGGAAATGATTATCAACACAGCAAAGCAAGAGATAAGCCCTGTGACAACAAAGAGAGATTTCAACTAGGTTTCCTTGACTTGAGAGAGAAAAATTGCCCTTTGCATCGCAGGGGGGGCGAAGGAAGACGAAAAAAGGGGGGTGGGGGGGGCTGAGATCTAATTACAAGTGTCTTGAAATTCCTTCTGCATAGAGTTTCCTTCAAGAGCTGCCAAAAAAGCCGACTCTGGGAGATGGTGTTTGAGGTGCAGCTCGCTCTGCTCAGCTGAAGCGCACGCGGCTTTGCCCTGCGATGACAAAACATTTAATTACGACTAGCCCGATGTCTTCCACATTTGGAAACGGGATTCTTGACACACATAATATACCCCATGCTGACATGACTATTTGGCAAAAGCCGAGCCTGTGATCTCACATTAATTGCTACACAAATATACTTATTGTGGGCATGGGTTTTATATGGCTGAAGCCTCCATTTGCACATGTTCACAATAAAAACACTTCCCCCCCCCCCAACGATTAGCTTTTTTTTTCCTTAGAGAGAGTTTTTGTTTCTTTTTTGTTAAGATGCAGTTTTAATGGCATGAGAACTGTCTGTCGGCTTCCATTACCCCTTTGTTCTCTTCATCTCTCGCTTTATATGTATTTTTATAAGCCTTTTAAAAGCAAGGCTCCTCGTTCTTAATTCTTCTCTCTCTTTACTTTTGTTTTTATTGTAGGGCATCAATAGAGAGAGAGAGATTTCACCGGATTAAAACACGGCTGTCACTTGAAAGCAAGTCCACTGATAGAGATCTTATAAGATCTCTCCATTTCTTCCATCTAAGGCCTTTTGCAGGGAGGCAGGAGGATGGCGACATGTCTCCCTTGAAACTGGCAGCTGGAGGTGAGATATCCATCAGCCCGTGGGCCTCACCTCGCCATTTGTTCCACCAAACCCAGCTGAATGCACACAAGCATCAGCCCCAGCATCTGCATAGATTTCTCCTTAGTGGCATCATAGGCTTCTAAGGTCACAGCTCCATGATCTCATAGAATCAACTGGAAAAGACCATTAAGAACATCAAGTTCAACCTTTACCCCAGGACTGCCAAGTCCATGCAGTAAAGAAATGTCAGGGGCCAGAGGCAGGGTGTTCATAGGGTTTCTTATTTGGTGTTTTACTGTAGAAAGACCCGGGATCTTCACTTCATTTCCAACTATCAGACCCCACAGAGGGAAACCAGGCTTTACGTTGGCTCTTAAACACTTTGCTAAGCAAAACAGTATCAAACCACCAATATCTACCTTTCTCCAACTCCTCTATGGCATATGTGAGCTACTAATTCTAATGTGAGCCGCTAATTTGCCCAGTGACTCCGAGTCTCCTATAGAGTCCCCGTGACACTTTCTAGAAGCAAAGCAACAGCTAAACAAAGTCATAAACCTCCATGAAGCTGAGGAAAATCCTATTGTGCAACAGACTTGGTGATCCAAAGCTGATAAAGCTATTTAAGGCTCAGAGGTACTATGTCCATCACCCTGCTCAGAGGAGGAAGACTCCAACAGCCCTTGAAGAGCCCCCAAAAAGAGCTCCCTGCAGGTGGAGGTCCCCACCATGCCCTTTCTTGCATGGAAAAAGCCTTGCTGCACAGCAACAGCTGCAAGTTTGGGCTTTTTTTCTTGCTGTCTCAGTACAAAGAGACTGTTTCTTTAGAAAGATCAAGGAACCAAAACCATACGCAAATCATCCTTCTCCTGGTAAGGCAGCAAAGCATGCCCGGCCTCGCTCGCGTGTCTGCGCAGCACTGCCATGCATGCAGCGAGCTGGACGCAGCCTCCCTCCCTACAGACGCTTTCATACTTAGCCCTGTGCTTGTCTAAGAGCCATCAGCTCTTTCAAACAATGACCAATTTGTTCCCTGGGGTGGCATTTCCTTATGATTCATCCCGCTTTGCCGCAGGCGCGAGGGCTGGGATGTTAATACCAGAAGGATACACTCACGTGCTGGCCTGAACGCTGCTGCAAGAGTTTCCATGACCATCGTTTGCTTTTTCTCCCTTTCCAGGTGATACCCAGCCCCTTGTGGGTGCTGGGGCAGTTTCCCCACAAGCTGCAGCTGGTTTTTGATGGAGAAGCCGCTGTTCCAAGCTCCAGATTTTGCAGAGTCCCCGCTGCAACGGCCTCTTGGAGTGGGAATTGCATCAAACAACAGTTGGGAGGGTGGGTGGGGGGGAATAAAAATTCATTTCAGCAAGGCAGAAGTGTCTCCCTTGAACAACAGGATGTCTTTTGTAAACATGAGGCTACCACAGCTGTCGGAGATCTAAAGTGCTGCCTTCAAATGTTTCATTTTATCATTGTTGAAACGGAGTGAGAAAGCTGAAGGGATCAGTTCAGCCTTTCCTCTCCCCCTCGCGCTGCCAAAAAGCCCACCGAGAAGGGTGAAGCCTTTTTACTTTAATGGAAGTTCATTTTCCAAAGGGCAAGTATGCCTCTAAAAAGGTTGCAGGCACTTCCCCCCCACCCACATATACGGAGCTGCCAAGTCATAATTTTAACAACAAATCTTTTTATTTGCCTTTTTTTGTCTTAAATCCCAAGCACTTGGGATTTATGCAGTGTATGGGAAGCAGCTTTCCTGACGGGAGCGAGTTTTCACACGCGATGTTTGTGTGGTTTCAGCTTTTCTCTGCGAAGGAACAGTGCAGCAACCAGCACACAAGCACAAAGGGAGCAAGATGAAGGATTTTCAGTCCCTCGATTATCCAGTATCTAATCACAGTTGATGGCTGGGGGTTGGCCACATCGCATGCATCTAGCCACCCGCGCAGCTCCGATAGCATCTGCAGCCTGGAACCTCACACTTCATCTGTGGTGTCCACGGCCCATTGGTACAGTGCAAGGATTCCAAACAATAAATTATCTTTTAGAAGTGACTTATCACGGAGACACATTCATCTCCATGAGCTGGACCAAAACCAGCTCTACTGGCTGGAAGTTCAAGTGAGGGCATGCACATTCACTATTTCTTTTAACCATACAATTTTGGGGTTGCAAAGCCAGACATTAAGCTGGCTGAAAGTCTAGTCCTGCGAAGCATTCCGAGTTGGCAAAGTTTTACCACTGATTTATGTGGCGCAACAGCTCAGGGGCTGGGATGCATCCATAACATTTGTTCCATCTGTCGTCAATGCAGATTCTGTTCTCCACTGCTCGTGTTGGCAGGGCTTGAGCCGAGATCTGTTGCTCTTGGTGGGGGGGGTGGTGTGGGGTGTGGAGGAAAAGGGACGAGAGAAGAGGAAGCAGAAATCTCCCATTGGTGTCAATGGCTTCACAGGAGGCCTCAAGTTCTTCAGATGCCGCTTAGCATTGTTGCTGGAGTGATAATCTTTGGCAGCCCATTTAGGAGAGGAAGGGAATGGGTGGTCACACTGAGTTTTCAATACAATTACAGATTCAATGTTTGCCATTAGTCTCATTTCAGGCCACACACGTTTGCACTAATAAAGGATAAAGGTCCAGAAAACCATCTAGTCCTCTTGGTCGCCTATCCTTGTTCCTTCCAGGCAAATCTTCACCATGATCAATCCACACAAAACACTGACTCCTTTCAGAGCAGCTGAAAACCCCACTAATTTGTGAGTTATCTTCCAAGACTATGAGCAATTCAGCCCTAGAAGCCAAGGGAGTGTTTATCTTGGGCACAACAAAAATGTCCAATCTGCCCTGGAGATCTCTGGCACGCCTGGGGCTTGCTGAAGTCGACAGGGCAGGAAACTCCATCCACAAAGCAAGTGCTGAGCACCGCGCTGGGATTCACACCAAACCTAAGAGGCCTCTTCTCCAGGAAAAGATAGCTGAAGCGTGAGCCAGGCTTCAAGCCAAGATGCTCTTCTTCTCTTTTTTCCCCCTCCCCAAATTTGGAAAGGCAGGGGATGGTCCCCCCCATGCACAACCTGTATACGAGGCTGTGCTAGGGGTGGGGTGATCCTCCCCACCGAAACGCTGATGATGCGATTCACCTCTGAATATTACCTTCTGGTTCCTCGCCGTTCCAACGCCTCCGACATCTACAGAAAGCTGGAATTTCCTGCCAGCTTAGTGGTGCAATTCCAAATGCTTTTTGGTTTTCGACTGCGCTCTTTAATCTCCAGCCAGCTGGGCCCGTGCGTTAGCGTGAAGGCTGAAAGCTTCAGAGCTTTGGGCAGTTCGTTTTCCAAAGCTCTCACCTGTGGGTGGAATGGTTTGCTGCAGCTCTGCATTCAATTAAGAAGAAACACACATGCAAAAACCATGTGTCTGAGCTGCCGTGTCCCCACTGCAGCATGAACGAAGCTGCAGGCCAGCTCTGTGGTCTATTTTCCTTTCCAGAGAGAGAGAGATGCAGATTTAGCTCTTTGTGCCAAGAAGGGCAAGGAGCAATTTGGAATAGAGAGCTGCAGGGGCTGGCAGGCACAGCATGGCACAGGGCCATGAAGGTCCTCCTCAGCCCCTCCATTGCGGAAGGATGTAAATTGAATTAACCTGCCTTACGCAGGCAGTGGGAGGATACCTTGAAAGAGAATACACGCTCCTTAAGTGATTGTCCCATTAGACAAATGGACTTTATTCCCGTTTCCTTTGAGAGCTGTGAAAAAGGATCCCATCATAGAATCTACTGCATTATTTGCAGCCCTTGGCATCACAGGAGACTTGTAGAGATGAAGCCACGGCCACCACCTCTAGCAGAATGAGCAGCCCCTAATTTATAAGAAGCCTTGGGCAAGATGTTTTACAGCTCCAGACTATGGGGACCAGACCATCAGCTGATGCAAGGTAACATCAATGCTGAGAAGTTAATAAATTGGTACCAGTTCACATCAACCAAGCATGTGCTCAAAGAGCACTAGAGAACTAGAACCAATGTTTGCACCTGCTGGAGCCATAACACAAGTATTAATCTTATGATAAGCCAAAAGAGGTGTGTGGCAGAGAAGGGAGGGAGGTACCAAGAAATCCTGCTACCCCATTCACCCTACCATTGAAGAAACCAATCTGTTTATACAAAGAGATCTGACAAGAGCCACAGCAAAATGGATGAGGAGCTGAATATGTAAAAGGCAAAACCATCACTGAAAATAAATTCAATTATTCAGCTTTGCTTAGAGAAGCAACAAAGTTTCTGACGTGTTTGTTATTCAGTCTGTCATTAGAGCTGAAAGATGTCTCAATAATGTTGAAGTTACATTTTTAACATCCACTCTCCTTCAAGCAGTTTGCATATTTTCCACTACGTTAGCTGATCAAGCCATTAGTTACAGTTACTTAGAAATAAATGAGCTCTATATTTGCCTTCCTCCACACTCCCCACTGTGGAGCTCAACAGCAGGGGAAAGGGGGGGATCAGAGAGAAGAAAAGTGTTTTGTTTGCAATGAAACAACCCGACAATAAGGGAAATGCTCGAGTTTGACTGTGGAAGGCGAGTACATCCAGGAAGAAAAAGCAGAAGCATCTCTCATCAAGCGAGCAACTGATAAGGTCCGAAACAGCAGCACAAGATGCAAAATGAAAAGCACATTTGCAAAAGGAACTGCAGTTGGGAGCTTGACGGCATCTGAGTAAATCCAGCGAGAGCAGAGGCAGGGTGGAATTTCATTGAGTGTGCTGATATGCATTTACTTGCCAAAAGGAGTTTTAACTAGAGCTATTCTTCCTGCTCTTTTCCCTTAATCCTCCCTCCTCCCCGTAAAAAAATACTGTCAAGTCAGTCAATTTTCATTAAAATGTTTGTTTTCACCCGTTCCAGAAAAGCAGGTAATAGTCATTCTCCTAGCCCTTCTTTCCCCAAATCCAGCCATCAAAAACCCCAAACCAAACCCGACAGTTTATGTTTTGACTGTTGAAACCCAGAATTTGAAAGCATTTTTTTTTCTCTGTTTTAATTAAGCTTAAAAAACCTGCAGAAAATAAAGGTATTTTCTGCCATGCAGAAAATAAAAGCATCACATTTTCCCAACTGGATTAAAGCACACACTAATGAACTTTCAGGGTAGAGGAAAATCCAAGCATGCCAGGAAACTAAAAAAGCACATTGCACTAATAAGTCATTGGGCAATCCTAATTCAATTGAGCTTGACTGTGGGATCCAGATTTATCCAATGTATTGACCACCGGGTCAGAAGAACAGCCTTCACACCCAGCACAGAGCAAGTCGCCAGCTGCTGTCCTCTCCGTGTGGCAATGTCCCACTGAGATCCAGCAGCTCTCAGTGGTAGCTTTATCAGAGAAATAAATAAAACCCCCTTTCTGCAATACAGACCTCTGGTGTAATAATCTACATGTTTTGGCAACAGAATAAACCATTTTCACACCTTATACACCAGAATAAGTCATCTCTCTCCAGGTGATGTTCTCAGCTCACACTGTGCCACCAGTGATTACAGAGCACCACCAGCTCACCTGGCCTGTCACAGCTCACAGCCAACTGTGAGCCACAAGTTCTTTCATCAACAAATAATGGACTTAACAAATACTTCTGTGAAGAAATTGATCCTAGTTGCTAAAAATCCTCCACCAACCTTGCAGACCAACGATGGTCCAGGCTATGGCTTGAAGTCACAGCATTACGGGTTTCTCCCTGACTTTGGAGCACACGCTGCTGCCACACGTGGCTCAACAGCTGGGGTTTTCCAACTTGTTTGTTGGTGGAAGATGATGTGACTTCCAGTATAGGTCTGGAGAACAAGATCCTAATAGGGCATCCTGCAGACCCTTTGTGAACTGTTTGAGAGTTCTTATAGATCTTCAGAAAGACCCTTACTTGCAGGGGGAGCTCTTGGCCTTCTTGAAAGTATTGCCCCCATAAAGTCTGCGCTGTATTCAGGAGCTGTCACGTGCTTTCAGAGCAAATAAAACCCAGGTTTCTGCAGGTCATCTAACCCAGCAAGATGGGGAAGACTCCCCATATCCACACATTGGATGCTACTGCTACATCCCAGCAGAGTCAAACTCAGTCACTGAGTTTGAGCATGCTGAAGACACACTATCCAACCGCTGGATACAGTAGGCAGTCAAAGTGCCATGCTGGGTCTTGATCGGTTGTCCCAATTCCAAAGGGCCATCTTTGGGGGTCAGCCTGGCTTAGGCAGCGTACACAAATCCCACGCATGCGTCCTTCATCTTAACCACACCCTTGATGCCGGGGTGTGAGAATGCTCAATCCCCTCCAGCTACAGGGGAATTCCCAAGCAGATGGTTAAACTGGATTTCCAGCTTCTCCGTAGTAGCAGAATGGGGGTAACTCATCAGGGCGGAGGTACGGAGCTGGCTCACGTTGCCCAGCGCTTTGTGCTCCGAGCAAGTCACAGGTCTATCGGTCACCAGGGTTTCATTAGCTACAGATGAGGTCATCCCTTGGCATCCGCAAAGCACCTCGAGACCTTCATGCAAGCCTCGTAATTATGCAGAAATACTATATAAATAATGAAACGCATTATGGAAATGCAGTGTGTTTTGGCTAGGGGAGTCATAGGCACCTTCTAGGAACTGGAGTGTTGAACTTCACTAAAATCCTTGGGGAAGCAACTACCTAATTCCCTTCAACCTTCTGAAGGTACCAGGCACACTAGTATCAGACTGTCAGCTCCTGTGCTTCTGGAGTTCAATGGCTCCTATGAGGCAGGAGCAGCAAACTGAATGCTCTGGGCTTAAAACAAAGGCCTGTAAGTCAATAAAGTTCAACAAGATAAAGCCGCTCAGTTTTTGCTGTCACTCACAGGCTGCTGCAGTGTTGACTCTGAAGGGTGGGAGAAAGGAAGAGGAACAGAAAGTATGTGAACAGAGAGAATGAGACATCAAGGGGAGATGGCAGCAGTGGACACAGCCCAGCCCTTGCTGATGGGTGTGAAATGAAGGTCAGGGGTTTGGGAATATTTCCTGGGCCAGCAGTGCCAGCCAGGGAAAGATCTAGGATCTCCTGTCCCAGCCCTGGAAATCTCCTCATATACAGATCTCCAGCAGCTGCTTCTTCCCATGGTGGGATGAAGGGTGAGAGATTAAAAACAGAATCAAAAGGCAGTGAAAACAAACCCATAGCATTAATAAGCCTCTCTGCTTCAGCTAAAGCCTTTGTGCTAGGGGACAGTAAGCCGTTTATGAATGCCTTTCCTCCACAGGCTGGTTGCGTTTTCACAGCTTTATTAGTTTCAGGTAGTGAGACCCCAGGACAGAAGACCTGTCCTGCTACTGATTATGCCATGAGTCTCAATATGCAGGTTAGGACCTAACTTTTCCTTCCTTTTCCCCCTCCTAACAGAAGACTGATCTCTTGGAGACCACTAGGGTGAATGGGAAGAAGAGAAGGTGAAATACTCCTGCATACCTCATCCTTCCTTTCCATTCCCATGGCTCTGCTCCTATAGCTCAAGGTAACAATCCCTGTTACCATTTGAGGAGCACCCATCACTGGAACTGGCCATGCTCTTCCAACTCTCCACTACTGTTTTGTAGGGACATCTGGAAAGACTATGGAAATATGTTCTTTTCAACCCTCAGGGCTTTTTGCCTCTATTCTCAGCACTAAATCCTGGCTCAGAAAGCTTTTCTCACAATATTTTCCATGTTCAGTGTGTAGAAGGGTAGAAATATGTAGTACAGAGAGCAGGGATGTCTACAAGTATCCTCAAGGCTCTTTGGTTGTAAGGTTGGGGGGCTTCCTGCCTCCCCCCAGGCTGATTTGACCAAGCCCATAGAGCGTAAGCACCAAAACAAACCTTATAGCCCATGCTGAGTTAAGACACATCTAAGAAGAGTCCAACAGTCAAATCACTGAGGGTGTCCACATTGCAGGGGGATTTAACACCTGCATACAGCTCTGAACCTTGCATCTACCACTTTGATTTAGTCCTGCTCTGAAGCCATGAACAAGGATAGACCTTTGCAATCCACTACCAGACTTCAGCCCAAGGTTTTCAGCTGGGGTCAATGTGCTATATTGATTCATATCAGTGGAGCTTTACAGATTTATTTTAGCTGAGAATCTGGCCACTTATGACTTAAATAGTTTTCTGAAATGCATCCAACAGGAAATCCTAAATCAAGAACACTCTGCATTTTGAGAAGATTCCTCTCCCTCAGATCCAAACCCAACTAAAAGTTTTGCAACTTCTTCCATTTTAGGAATAAGAGGCTTTCTTCTCATCTCTTCCTCTCCTCCCAAACAAATAATCAAGTACACAGGAGCCCAAAATATTCCCCCCGCTCTGTTCACTTTATGCAGCAAGCCAACATGTTTTGAACTGGCCAGCTGTGTTCTGACCAGCTGACATTGGAGGCCACAGCCGGGACAGCCAAACAGGCAATATTCCAGCTGCAAACAAATGAGGCAACACCTTCGGAGAAGGGATCGAACTTGGGGAAATGGCCACAATTCAGTTCCGAGCTTCCCTGCTGCTTTTCCAGTGACAGCTGGTGGTGAGGGCCAGATTCTCAGTGGGAATAAACTGGTCGTGCTGCTTTGCCTTCCTTGGGTCTGTGCCAGTTTACACTGAGAACGTGGCGCAACCTGGTTTATGTTTGGGCTTTGCTCTGCTGCCCCCCTGTTATCATCCTTCATCTCGAAATCGCTGCATTATAGGAGAGGGAAGGAATTACAACCAAAATTTCTCTGGTCCAGAAATGGTTTCCTGGAACTTAAGTCTTTTTTTTTCCTGAAAGGAGATAAAGTTGCTCATTGTTTGTCTTGGCTGCCTATAAACTCATGCTGCTGAGAGCAGCCTTTGATCACAGGGCTATTGGGAGGCTGACCCTTGACAGCCAATCCACTCCCTGCTCTTTCAGTCTCAACAGCCCAGGCCTGACTTCCTTTTTCATTAAAAGCCCTAAAAAAAAGAGTTATGCACGTATTACCCCACAGCCTTTGCAGCAGTTTTGGGATCCTGATCTAGCAAGCTTACAGACAACTTCAGTATTAGGCTATTCTCTTCCTCAAAGGTTCCTGCAGTGGGAAGAGGGAAGGAAGAGGCTGATCTCAGATGTCCTGTCACAAGCGGCAGCAACTCCATCCAAGCCTGCGGCGCGACAAACGTGCATCGGGGTGTATCTAACGAACGTGCCCTTTCCAAGGGACAGATCGGAGCCCTGTCAAATGCTGCCAGAAGTCTATTTTGCCTCCTCCTTTCTCACTGAAAAGCTTTTGGACATTTGTGCAGGATCCGTGTGTTCCTGTGATCTGGTCAGAGCTCCCAGCTCTAGCTGGTTTGCTGCACATCCAGAACATTTTTACACCATGTGTTGCCCAACCGCAGAGGCTACAGGCATAAAGCACATTCTCTTCTGACACCTAGCAGGGAGTTTTTCTACGTAAGCCAATCTGGGCAATGTGACTCATTGCTCCCACATTTTATGGAAGTAGCAGGCTTAGTTTATTCTAGCATAGCCCGGCAAGGCCAACCATATTTCCAAAACACTGGATTTACAAAGCTTGTGTAAACAGTCTGAAGCGTGAGCATGATCAGGGTGATGCTTCCTAGCAATTCCCTACAAAAGCTGCCAGCTCAAGACCCTGTCTTCCTCCCCAGCACAATGACATGATAAAGCAGGGCAGCTGACCTGTGAGACACAGAGTAGTAAGCAGGGATTTTGAAGAAGAGGCACACATCTCTAATGTCTTTTTATTTACCAGCATGAACAAGTAAGCTTTGAAAGCTAGGACTCAGATTTTCTGATATATATCAGATGATATCCAGGGGACTCAAATAATACCCTTATCTCCTGCTTCTTATCTAGGATTCAAGCTTTCATATTCTTTGCTCTTGAATTCCTACATAATGTTTGAGCTATTAACATCTCCAGTCCAAAATCAGCACCACCCACGTGTGCAGCAGAACGATTCCATTGGCTTTAAAATGAAGTTCCACTGGGACAGAAATACATGACTGTCAAGCTACCGCTTATACTAGAGTCAGGAATGAGACATGTTCATCTTATGCTCAATTTTATCTGATACATTAGCTATGAAAATTATCAGGCAAGCCAAATGTTCAGACCAACGTCTTGCTGTTGTGTCTGGCCACATAGTTTCAAGTCAAGTTCCAGTTAGTTGTGGTCTGAACAGATGCAACCGTCAAAAAAGCAGCTAATTATTCCCAATTCCCAAATAATAATACCAAGGCATAGGAAAGAAATATGTGACTGGTCTATAGTTTCTCAGAAAACTTGTAGCAAGGCCAGGAAGAGAATTTGGTGCTTCCATAAACTAGCTCAGCTCTAGCCATGATGTTTTCCCTTCCACTCCAAATCACCTATGAAAACTGTAAGTACATCCTTAGGCTTCCCATTTTGGCTAAGATGAAGCTGCCACTGGCGAATATGGGAGAGCATGGTTAAAAATCACATGAGCCATATCCACCTCTGCTTCTGTTTGAGCATCCTGGCCACAGAAACACGTTGGCTGGGACACATCGCATGCTCACAAACCCAGTTGCAGTGATCGATGCCATGTATTTTTCCCCACATGCACCAAAACTCTTTCCAGCCCTTCTACGAAAACCTAACCCAAAACCAGCAACTTACCACAGCAGAGCACCAGAAGTATCACTGGTGTTCTAAAGTGGATGTGTGTTACATCAAAAACCCCACAATGACAAAACACAGATGTAAATCAACCCCTTCTTATCTGTCCTTCCCCCTCCAAACCCAACATTTTTTCCCTTAAGTATTCTAGGCTGTTCACTCCAACCCCACCAAGTGTCTGTTGTGAGACCTCACTTGGAGCACTGTGTGCGGTTCTGATGTCCTCAACATAAGAAGGACATGAAGCTGCTGGAGCAAGTCCAGAGTAGGCCGTGAGGATGAGCAAGGGCTGGAGCACCTCTCATATGAAGACAGGCTGAGAACATTGGGGCTGTTCAGCCTGGAGAAGAGAAGCTGCGTGGAGACCTCAGAGCAGCTT
>WYDI02012807.1:0-13896 GCA_009867235.2 Psittacus erithacus | reverse complement strand
GGGGGGGGGGGGGGGGGGGGGGGGGGGGGGGGGGGGGGGGGGGGGGGGGGGGAGGGGGGGGGGGGGGGGGGGGGGGGTGTGGTGTGTGAATGAAATAAAAAGGCAGGATTTAGGACAGAGGTGTTGCAGAAAAAGGAAAAATATGCCATAAGATTATTGAAAATCTGGACTCGTGACTAGCTTTCGAAAGCAGAAACTAACCTTTATTTCTGGATCACGAAAGTCTTATGTGCATGTCTGGAGGGAAGGATTTCCTGCTAAGTGAGGCTCAGAAGGAACACAGTAACAATATTATGCAGAAGTAACAAACCACAGCTAGAATCACTATTTATTCACTGTCCACATACAGAAAATACGAAGGGTTCACTTGTTGAATCAATATATACCCTGGTTATTTTCAAGCTCCAAAGGCATTGTTTTAGCTCAAATGACATTGCATAGTAATGCACACAATGGATTAGCTAATGAGTAAACCAGCACTAAGATAAAACACTAAGGTAAAAATGACAGACAAAATGACATTTCTAACTCCATGCTGTGACCAAGAAATAAGAATTCAAGTTACTGTAAATCTTTGAAGCATAGACTTCTGAAGTGGACGAGAATAAATGTCAAAGGGGGGAATGTGATACTCTGAAGAAAAAAAAAAGATCTAAAAATATTCATATTTTTCTTTCTCCATGTTGACAAATTTTTCACATTACTAAATCTCTAAAAGTTAAATAGAAATTTTTGATGTTTATTTATGAACATGTAATTATTTAAGTATGTATATCATTATGACAAAAAGGCAGAAAGACTGGACGTGATCAGCAATATCCACAGATGTCTAGACACAAAAGAAACAGCATGCTCCCTTTGCAGCATTGACAGGTAGCTGGAAGAGACCCTGAATAGATAATTTCAGCAGAAGAATTAGAACTGCTCTGTGTGAAGTTACACTTCATCATTTAAAGATGTCAAAATAACCTTTTCACATATAAAAATAAGAAGAAATTAATGACTTGTTTCCATATATAGTCATTATACTTGAGAATATAGTCATTATATTTGAGAACAAAAATTATTTGACTCTGTTTAACCTTCCTTATATGTAATTATAGCAATTTAAATATGTTACAGAATGACTGCTCATTTTATTTTGAGTGAAATGCTATGGGACAAATCCCATCTTTAGATATGTAGTCAGGGCTTTTCACATCACAAGACAGATATTCATACTGAACATAGAATCTTCCTATTCTTGTTGCAATAATGTCAAGGTTTTTTGCCAAGTCTTCCATAAAATTATTTTACATAAATACAGTCATATTTTCAATATTAAACTAAAATTCCTATAAAGATCTTTCTTTTTCATGCGTAAGATTTAAAATATGAAATGGGTCTCACATGTGAAACTTCAAACAATGTATGATGCCATTCAATCTCCAAACTATAACTTAAGTATGTGCCTGGTACTCTTAAAACAGCTGCAATCTAGGTGTGTGAGGCTGGAACACAAAGTCTAACAAATTTTTAATACAACTGTACAAGGAAAAGCAGAAAGATTAGAATTTCATTTTTCACTTTTTCTTCCTTTTTTTTTTTTTGGTTGGTTTTTCTTTTTTGTTTGTTTGTTTTGGGGGTTTTGGGCATTTTTGTTTGCTTGTTTGTTTGTGTTTGTTTTTGGTTTAGTTTTCTTTGTCGATAATGGGAACAGCAAAGCTGAAAATATGCCTGTATTCTCTAAAGAAATATTTCTGTAAGTGTAAAAGTAATGGTTGATTGCTCTCTTAACTTTCTTTTTCTTTGGGGAAGGGGAGATTTCAGTGTATGTTTCCAGCCTCCTAAGTGACTCTGTCCTTTCTGAAATACAAATGGATGATATAACTTACACCAGTGAAAATTTACTAGAATATTTTTAAATTTATTTTGCATTTCTACCTCTCTTGAAATCTTTACTATCTGAGATCATCTTATTTAACTTTTTCTACTCATTTTTCCTCCAAAAATATCAGGATGTCATCTTAGCTTTTAGCTGGCTTATACAAAGAACGTTAGCTAAGACTCAGTAGAATGAATCATTTAGTCTCCTACTTTCTTTAAAAGAGAAAGAAATAAAAGCTTCAAAATCAAAATCTTTCTCTAAGTTATGTCAGTAAGTGCTATTGGTGGAAAATAAGTAAAACTTTTCCCAGTAATTCAAATTTCAGATGCCCTTTTCCAAAGGATGTATTGGAAGAAGGAATTGTCTCATTTTAGAATTGATTATAACAGTACAGGTGCTCTTTCTTCTGCTTTGAAGTTTTGGGGTTTGGGTTTGGGTTTTTTCAGATTTTGTGTATGTCTTTTAAGAAAAAGGAGACAAATAACATACGGCTTTCAAGATGAAGCCTTACTGAGTATTTATACTCAGACAAGATTTCTGCTTTGCTACCTATTGCTTTCTGAATCTTTCTAACTTGGTTTTACTTTTATAACCATTCTTTAGCCAGTGGTTATATGAAACTATATGTAATAACACCAAGATCACCGTTGCATTCATAAAGGTAGAACTGGAGGTGGGGGGAGGTTTCCCCTGCTTGTATTATTGGACCCTTTTGTATGTTGAGTTTTAAATTCCGTACTATCACCCAGTCATTTAGTTGTAGAATACTTCTGTAATCCTTCACAGCCAGCTTTACTGTATATGAATATGAATGCTATACTGAATAGCTTAATACCATCAACAAATTGTTTCATACAGCTGGGTGGTTTTCTTTCAGCTCATTTATGAATATGTACATTATTTTGTAAATATAAGTTGATAGTGTGTAGCTCAGGAAATGTATACAAAATTCACTAAATTATGTCACACAGCCAGAAAAAAAAGTGGAGTGTCACCCACTCTATATTTCAAGACGAAGGTGACCTGTAACTTCATACTATATGCTTTTGTGGTATGTGTGATCATAGATATTTTTGGAAAATCCTCAGACTATGAAGAATGACTATATATCATCTAGATTATTTAAAATGTTTTTGGTTTTAATAGTGTCTGAAGTTCTGCAAGACTACTTAGAAAATAAGTATCTTGATTTGTGAATAATATAAAATATGATGTCTTGTGCTTAAAACATTGCTCTAGAACATAGAAGTCAGCAGAAAAGAAATGAAAAAAACAAAGCCTAGGTTCATTAGATTTCTAGGTGATGTTATGAAATGAGAGAGTAGAAAAATCTCCTTTTTTCTGCCTTTCCCTGCTTTATGTATGTCTACAGAAATCTGATTTAAAACAATGATTTCTGGCTGCTGGATTTTATTTTCTTTAATCTCAGCAATTCCCTCCCCTCATTTGGCTTTTTTTTTTTAATAATGGTCATCACAGAGCAATTCAACATAATGAGTAATACACCCAGCTCTTCTCTTTTTGCAGGCTGAACATCTCAAGTTTAGAAATCACCAATATTTCAAGTCTTCAACATGAGCTTGATACTGTTTGTTTCTCCCATTTTTCCTGCTTATAAATGAAAGCAAATTGCAGCTCATGGAATAAATGAATGGATGATTTATAAACATTACATTTTCCTAGTTGACAGGAGGACTTTCCAAAAAATGAGTGACAGTAATAGTAGGAATTTAGATCTCTGGATAGGTAAGGAATGGGCCATATCAGTGCAGGTGTGACTGATGGAGTTCATAAACCCCTTAACTTTACACCACTTTATTGTTTTACTGAGAATTGAATTCAGCTCCTGGCATAAATTAATGCTTCTGTCAGGCAAAGTGATTGAAGCTATTTCTGCTAACTGCAGTTCAATCCAATTTGGTTTGGATTGAACTAAACGCTCAACTGTTTAGTTGATATCTCATTAGCCACTTAGTGAAAATAAACCAGTTGGACAAAGACATATTGTTTAAGCTGATAACACATATTGTTAAGCATATTGTTAAACTCATAAACCAATTCACTGTGGCTGAAGTGGATTAGAGAACAGCTTAGCTGGTAGACTAGACTGCATGGATATCTCCAGTGAGAAGATCATTAAGATAAGTGCATTGAAACTTCTTCAGCTTTGAAAGTCCCTCCACCCTTGAAGACGGATTGTGAACACATCCTTACAGACTGTGTAGTCTGTGAAAGATCAACATACAGAAATATTCCACCAGAAAATCTACATGTACAACTTTTTCCTGTCACTTTTGTAAGAAACTTTTCACTATTTCTTTGCTACTTCTTGACTACTGCTCCCCAGAATTTTATTTGAAATAGGTTAAAGTATTTTCTGTGGAAAAGTCAGCAGGACTTCCCAGAATTACTATTCCAGTTTAACTTTGGACAAAGAGAAAAAACAGGTGGCCTAGTGATGTAATTCATTGTTAGAAGCAGTAAAAATTATTTACTGTATAAGTTATGGCATCAGAAAAAAAATATCTTTTTAGATTCATTTTCCTGTTTAAAACAGATTTTCAATAATATTATGATTTTCCAAAAGTGATGTTTTAAAACTGATGCATAAATGAATTATCACTTTCCTACTTCCCAAAACACTGCTTATGTCAGCATATGAAAGATTGTTGATAACTTACTTAATTGAATTAGTCAACAGATATTTTCGAAGTCTCATTGTTCTTCATAGGATTGCTCCTTCCAGCTAAGAGTAACATTTACGCATCTTTCAAACTACCCAGAAGTATGTAGCACCACTTTCTGAAATTCCTGTCCTATAGAAGCATCTTGACTGTGGTAGAAGGGAGCAACAGGATGCTGTGGATGGAGAACAATGGGAAAAATGGATGACCATTACAAGGGAGCTCCCTCAACAACCTCCCAGAGCTGCCTTCTTCATTCCCTAGCTGTGACAGTACTACGACTGTGAGGCCTGACATCTACCCAAAGCCAACACTGAAGAGTGCAAATGATTCCTGGAAGATGAGACAAGCTTCAGTGTGTAGAGAGCGCAGATGGACTGAAGCACTCATTGCAGGCCAAATTCAACTTGCAGCTTTTAAGAGCCACAGCTTACTGAACAGAGTTCTTTCTTTGACAATGGCTTTACCAGATATGCATACTCTTTGAAACTGGAAAGGCTGGCCATCTTTTCTTACATCATTTCTATTATAAACTTTGTGAAATAACATTGTGGATATTGGGTGATTTGTTTTGTTTCAAAGGTACATAGGTGCTAGGAAATTATGATGGTAAAGCTCTGAGATAGTACCAGGAATATCTGCCTGAGAAGATGAACTATGATTTTCTTACGTGCTTATGCTTTTATTATTTGCAAAACCATGCCAGTGATTAATGCTATTGAACTGAACACTCTTACTGAAACAGAATTTTTGTTTCCCAAGTGCTGAAAGATCACTTAAAAGAAAAAGACTCAAGAGACATCGTTAGAGCCCAGTATTTAATTTGGAAGCTCCCATCTTAAAAATAATCATAAATTAAGTCTTCAGACTTCTCAACCTTCATAAGCAAAAAAGTTCAGCAAGTTCAACAAGCTTTTGGACATTATTAGCAACATCCATAGACTGAAAAGAAGGGTCTCTTTTCAACAAAGCCATAAGCACCCTATTTTTGTACATGAATCTTCTGTAGTATCTTAATTTCTCCCTGCTTTTGTGAGAAACTGCAGGAAAAAAGCAGGATTCACTATACAATCAATAGCCAGTACATTAAAACCTAAGCATACCTCAGTATAGATGCTGAAGTTCTAATCTCTGTCACTAGCCCAGAGTGTTTCTTGAGTACATAGCAGATATTTCAGTAAATATTTTATGGATCTCTTTAAAGGCTTATCTCTTTCATTTTTGCCATCTTGTGTTTTATGACCCCCTTCCTTTTAGCAAAGTGTACAATAGTAACATAGACTAAGGCTGTCATATTTTTGAGGATATTTTTTTGAGGTTCTGTAGCTTGACACTATCCCCTTAACAAAGTTCCTTTTATTTTTTATTTTTCCTGAAAAAAAAACATTCAGATATTTTCAACAGAAACTCTCTGGTTTTAGAGCTTATTTCTCCTTGCCCTTAATTACCAGTAACACCTCTTTGAACTCTCCCTCTAATAGTTTTATTATTGAAGACTTGCTCTTTTTAAAGCTGCAGTTGTGACTGTGGTGGGAATTAACATACCACTTTCAGAATGATTCTGTTAAATTCCTCATTACATTCTTCTTTTATTTGAACAACTCTAGGAGGAACTCAATAACTCGAATTTGTCTAGAGTTTCGATCAGGGTTTTCCCTTTATATTTCACAACAATTCCCTTCCCACACTTTGCTCTGAGACAGATGAAACAAATAAAGGAATTAGTTCTTCTCTCACCACCACCTTCATAAACTTACAAATCCTTTGCCTCACAAACTCCAAAACTCCCTGAGTACTAATAAGCAAATGTTAAGAGTTTATTGCTGAAGTGCACAATTTTGTATTTTTATTTTGAACAACTTACACTGCAGTTAATAGACTTGCATCTGAAAAAAAATGAGCAAGCTTAGGAAGTGGGGTTTTGGTGCCATTTTGGAAGCTTGCCATTCGTTTTAGTTCCTATCATTCATTTCTTGGTTGTTAATAAAAATTGCCTGTTTAACTGTGTTGCAAGTGTTACATTTTTAAAGAAGGCAAGGCAAAAGAAACACATGCAAATACAATTACTTAAGCATGAACATCCAATTAGAGACCTGGATAGTGTATTACTGCAATGAGTGGGGCAAATTTTTACATTGATTTTTCTTTTTTCCTGCTTCTGCTTTACTTTTCATAAGCTTTATTTGCAGAGCAGGCACAAACTCTGCCTTGTCCCCTTCATCCAAGCTCTTTTGACCCAATAGTTTACCTAATTAGGTCCTGGATTCTGATTAAGTTTCTGTATATTTCCCCTATCACTTGTGTCTCTTTCTGGGTTTTGTTTTCTTTTAACTCTTCTCCAACCCCTCATTTTTTTTACCCCAAGGTGATTTTGTTTGTATCTACTGGTCTTTAATATGCTGGAGGAAAATAAAAGTCACAACAAACAGCTCCATCCAGTGGTTCTCCTTGCCACTGTGTTTCCCATCTTACTATTCCTTTTGAACAAATAATTGAGATGAATTCTTTGGAAAATGTGTGCAAAGAATATGACCATCAATAAGAAACAAACAGTCATCATCAGAAGTTTCATTTTTCTCCCATATATGTCTTATTTTCTTTTTTTTCTTCTGCAACACCACTTTTCCTTTCATAATTAGGAGAAGCAACTGCAAACTACTTGAATCCTAAAGTTAACAGGATATTTTATTTTAAGGTGCATGGTATAGCAGATACTGCGCACAGCAATAGAAAAGCCACTTCACAATATAGATTTTCTGCTTTTAACTTGAAAAGTTAACAGCAAAGGTGTTTTAGCTTTTCTTTGTTTCTCTGTGAGTCTAAAGGATTTTTTTTTTTTTTAATCTAAAAGAAAGGAATAGCAACTGTGTTAGAAAAGAGTAGGCAATATTTTTATAGCCATAGTCAATTACGTGTTCCTGTGTAACTTTTTCCAGCTATTATATCCTTCATATCTTTCTGCAGTAATGTTACCAAATACAGAAAAAACTTCACAACATCTTGGAAGAGTTAGAAAGGGAGACAGCTGGCATTACTTAGAGAATAATCTAAAATGACCAGACTTCTAATTTATAAAACTGGGACAGCACATGCCAGAGAAATGTCAGCAGGAGCTTTGAGAAGATACACCTCTAGCCACATCCTTTTGTCAGGTGCATCCTTGTTTACTGGGAAATTCAAAGGACTGCTTGAGGAGAGGACCTGTAGAGCAACTAATTTAAAATGAAGGTGTAATACCAGCTTTTTGAAAACTTACCAATCCGTTTGAAAGCTTTTATGTATCAAATCTGTTATGCTAAATATTTTCTTTTGGAAAAAATACGTAACTTCAAGGAATTAAATGTATGCAAACAGATACACACATTATTGTGAGGCTGCTAGCCCATCTTCTTTTTAGGTTAAATATATTTAAACATTCTTTTCTGTAAGTTTGATTTCCAAGCTAGGAACAAATTAATGAGGTCTTGGCTTTAACAATTATTTTGTGAAATAATATTTCAAGTAATGTATTCATTCCTGAAGAACTGAATTTTGACTGCTGAAATCCTGCTCAAAGATGTGAACTTATGCATCTTCATAAACTCTTAAATTGCTCTTAGGCTGCAGTTTATACTGTTTATCTGTCCTCAAGTTTTATACCTACTGCTATAGACTCACACTCATTTATTTCTTTTCTTTAACAAAAAGCACGTGAATATCAAGCTGTTCTGATAGTCACTCTTGGATGCATGATTATTCTTTAATAATAAACTGGGCATAAGTATTCATTATGAGTAGAGTTAAATATGATCTTTATAAAAATAAACTTGATTATAAAAATCTGCTTTTCTCAAAATTTTTCTTTGCAGGATAACAAGTGAAATTAGTGAAGCAAATACAAAACTCTATCTTTATGAAGACCCTCCTCCGAGCAACCAGAGAAATTCCCTTATTTAAAAAAAAAAAAAAAAAAAGACATAATAAGCTGTTTCATCTTGTTTCCACATTTTTCATGTTCTGTTACCATTGAAAATAATATTGAATCACTCAGTATGATAACAAAGTCAGTTCAAAGTCAGTTGCATTGAAATACCTGAAAAGAGGTTATAGTGAGGTGGGGATTGGAAGTTGGTCTTTTCTCACAGGTAACAAGTGATAAGACAAGAGGTAATGGCCTCAAGCTACACCAGGAGTGGTTTATACTGAATATTAGGAAAAGTTTCTTCACTGAAAGGGTGATCAGGCATTGGAACAGGCTGCCCAGGGAAGAGATGGAATTACCATTCCTGGAAGCATTCAAAAACCACGTAGATGAGGCCCTTAGTGACATAGATTTGTGGTGAACCTGACAGTCCTGGGATGACAGTTGGATTTGACAATCTTAAAGGTCTTTTCCAACCTAGTTGATTCTATGAAATAGAATTTAAAGTGTAAGAGTACTGTAATATTGAAGCTGATAATGACAGATCACACTGTTATTCCAACACAAAGATTGGGCTGAAATACAAAAAAAAAAAATATGGAAAAACCTGTAGGTAGTCCAGCCTACCTACTATTATATGAGTAATACATTCTCCAAACAATGCAGCCCACCATTGAAGGTGGATGAGGTAGTCTGGGATCTGATATTTAATATTTAACTTTTTTTGCTGTTGTAATTATTTGAGAAGTTCCTTTGCCATAATTTGTTTCCATTTCTGCACAGCATGTATATAGTGCCAAAACAACTGTTGTGCATCTAAGTCATGAAGCTAATGAGATAAAATATAACTCAACTTAAAATGAGAAGTCAGCAGTACTTTCCAACAGAGGAACAATGCAAATCCATGACAAAGCAATAAGTCAAAAGACAGCTGCTGGTAGATTTAATTGCATCTTACACAAGCAAGGGAGCTTCCCTTTTCTAGATCAGAATTTTCATAATTCAGGAGTAGCAATATATAAAGTCATATATACCTGTACAGAGTTAGTCAACAAGAGGCACTAAGTATTTTGTCATCAAAAGAGCAAAAACCTGCAAGGTATTCATAATATGTATATAATTAAACAAAAGTTAATAGGTTTAATGTTTCACAGCTTTATTTAAAGATGAAAAGAAGTCCCACAGACTTCTGACTTTCTAATTCCACTTGTAGTATCTAAGAATTTTTTATGGCTGGACCTATTCACATCTAAAAGATTTATTTTTTAGAAAGCAAGCAATATTGCTGTAGTCAGTTATGTGAGTCTATGTAAGTTTTTCACCGTACTGGGATGGAAGCAGTAGGCCAAATACTGATTCTCAGTTTTACATGAATGCAAATCAGACTAAATAACAGTGTCAAAACAATGTCTGAGAAAGAGAAACCTGGACATGGCTATATGCCATCACACCCATCATAACAGCCAGGTTGATATGCCCCTTAGGAGAATTTTAGAAGCCAAAAGGAGGATTTTAGAAGCCGAACTTTCACCACAGTGCTATTTAGAAAATAAGCGCTGATAGCTTACTGTAAAGAAATACAATTTCTTGCCAGAGAGATTTTTGATGAGGGATTGGACTTTTGCTTCAGAATATGCATATCACCTGAAGTACTCAAAGTACTGCTTATAGCTGCTAAAAATCAAAGTTCTTATTGAACTTTATATTCGTATTTGAATTCCACAATTTCCTCACACATTTTATTTGGGTGACATTCTTATTTAAAAATAAAAAGTGATTTTAGCTTTGAGTCTTTGAAACATGGAGGACAAAAAAAACAGAAAGTAAAGAATCCCATTGCTTGGTAACAGACTTTTAGCAAGAAAAATTATGTCTGCTGTTCAAAAAATAGACAAACAATGATTATATTGAAGATGCATTACTTTCCATGCTGACTGCCAACCTGGGAATTATCAGCTGAATCATAATGTGCAATTTCCCAGAGCTGTCCCTTCAGGAAAAAGCCACACCTCAGTACAGAAAAAAATGCTGTAACAAACTGCAGGAAATGAAGGTACTACATACACGATTTTTACTTGCAGATTTTGGAACAGTGCAGGGAGAAAGGAGAGCTATGAAGGAGCTTGCCTAGTTTTTGATGCATGTTGAAGTACATTGAAACATGGGGAAATGTTCTTACTACTCTACCAAGAAGAAAAACTACCTGGTAAGATGAGTTTTAAAGAACGGAGAAGTATTCCTTTTGACTTCTTCAGCTCCTACTCCTTTCAGACACAGACTCTGTTAGAGATGTGATTAAGATGCTTATCCCAAAGACAAAGAATCTTTTTTCTGCCAACTATGGTCTAGTGTAATGCAGAGAATGGTCCTGACTCACTTCCAGGGAGTGTTAATGTAGAGTAACCACATTATAAGCATGTTACCTAGACCTTCTAATGAATTAAGAGAGCTTCTCTTTTGCTTTCACAGCTACAGAAGATTATAAAACAGTGAAATATATGAAGAAGTTAGTCTTTGCTATAAATGGACTTGGCTTACTGGATTAAATTTTGTTCAATTGGCATCAGTTTTACAAATGAAGGCTGCAAATTCTGTATAAACCCCCTATTCCTATGTTTTCTTTGCTTTATATCTTATTGCAATAGATCAGGGGTGGAAATTAGCAGAGAATTTTGCACAGCTTTTAGAAAAATAAAATATGGGTCACAGAAATTCTTTAAAAGTAACTTTCAAAGCTTAGTTCTTTATATCTCAGAGCACGAATCAGAGAGCTGGTGAATAGTTTTGTTAGGGAAACTGGGGTTTCTATACATTTCTAATTTTGATAACACTTGCGTGGAAAATATTTTATAGCATCTCTGGTTGTCCTAAAATCCAGATAACTTTCCCTAACAGCATACTATATTCATAATTTTGCAGTTGTCTTCTTAAACTCTTTTTGCTTTGCAGCTAGATGATCAGCTCATCCTCTCTAGGAACTGTTCTCAAACACTGCAAATAAAACAATTAGTAAATAAAATAATCAGGATTTTATAATGTTTCACAGAGGTGAAGAGAATGGGATACACTCTATGATGCACAACATACCTTCTAAATCAATATTAGAAAAGCATTGTGCTTCAGCTCAAGACTGCAATGCCTTTTAAACCTGCCTTTGCAATTGCCAAGAAAGTGCATTAGACACTCAAAGCCAAACCACGGAGATTGCACCTTGGGTCATTTCAGGTATTTTTGCAATAGCTCAGCTACCAGTGGTTTGACTAAAAATAGTACAAATATAGGTAAAATATTTCAGTTATGCAAATGGGTAGGGAGGAGCATGCCTCTCTACTAGACTTGTGATGTGGATGATGACTTCCTCCTTGTCTTTGCACAGATTTTACCTCATGCCACTCCAATGTTTTTATGCTTTTAGTAAAAGGAGTGATTGCTCCATTTCCCAGATGGAGAATGCCAAATTTCTTTAAAGTTATTGATAGAGCTGTAGAAACAATCTAAAATGTATGACACATAGAAACCTTTCATAAGACAAGCTCAGCTGACTGAGATTCAAGAGAGCTATTCTGTCCATCTCGAATATGCTAAATCTTCTAAAAACTTACATAGTTGGAAAATTTTAGACCTAAAAAGTCTGTTCAAAATTATTTCTTTTACATGATGCTATTTCTTTTGATTATGTTTTAATAATTGTATTTTTAACAGTAGTTCATATTTCTCTTCATTAAACTTTATAATTATTAACTTCAGGAAACAAAAGCATTTTCCTATGCCGTAGGTGACCAACTGTACAAGTAGAAGATTGTTTAGGAAACTGTGTTCCACATTTTGAGAATGCATACTGGTAGGGTATAACATCGTCCAGTGGAAAATTTTTGTATGATGTAAGTGATGAAGCAGATATGTTGGTGACAAAGTAAAACAGGACTCTGTAGAATGTAAGAGAATATGATAGTATTTTGTATTATTTATGTATAAAATCTATATTCTGTGTAACAGAAACAGAAGAGAAACAGGGCGCCTTAAATGCATATTGTGTTACCATTTGAAGATCTTTTCCATAAAAGAAAGCAGGACTGAAGCAGACAAAATTCATGTCCAGTATTACACACTGGAAATAATTTGACTAGTTCTGTCTCATGGTTGCCCCAGGTACTCCATAAGGCGCAAAAGTGTCAAAGTGAATAAACTATTCAAAACTAAAACTTCACAGCCTGAGGTGACATAAACATAGTAGAGAGGAAGCTGCAGAGACTTGAACAGCCATTACCCGCACAGAACTGGACTCCATTCACCTGTATTATCAATACAGTATCTCCTCCTTAACACTACATTTGAAAACGAGTATTGCCTTTCTTCCTTCATTTCATGATTTGGACTAATAATAGTAGTGTTTTAATATAGAAATATAATTTTTCTTCTAATCTTTTCTTACTTCACATTACTTAATGTTTTGTCAATATGGAGGTTTATTACAAATATTAGCTTACTTTTCAAAAATAAAAGTGACTTATGCCCTTCTAGCTATTCTGATAGTTCTACTCAGAAGCTTATTTAAAATTGAGTCCCCAGTTTTATACACAAACTGATCAAACACATGGCCATTGACTTCATAGACAGCACTTCGTCTTTGAAATTATAATCATAAATGGAATAAATTGATAAATCTCAGAAAAAATCCTTTTGAAAATAATAGAAACGAAAATAATAGAAACAAAGTATCTTAGATACATAATGACTTAGAAATACAAATAATCTAGAAAACTATGTTTCAAGGGAAAAAGCACAATATTTGCACTTAATTAGTACCTGGATATTGTTCCTTACATACAATGTGTAAGCTTATGCACTTCAGACAGAGGCAGTAATCAGTAGAAAGCAGTCTGCAGCCAACAATTAATTCATCAAAACATGCAATAGTAATGTTAATATTCAAAGGAGAGGAAAGAGAAGAAATATAGTTCCTCAACAAACAATGTGAAGTCCTAGCATAAAATCGTAAAAAAATTTGACTCATAGAAAGTGAAAGGAAGGAAGAGATTAATCCATCCTCAGAGGATACAAATCCTCTAGGCATCTGCATTGTGTGAGTCTGGGCAGCTGGAAGTGAAAAGACATACTCTTATCTAATGTTTGCTGCTACACAGGGCGTGAAGGCTCGATACTGTACCTTGTAAGCTGAGAGTTAAGTGTAGGTAACGAAAATCCTTATACTTGAGTATAACTTATACTGGCTTTTTAATATTTTTTTGTATCTTTATTCCATTATTACAAAGCATCCACTTTCATATAAATTTACTCTTCTGCACTAGTGGTAGTACTAACTCTATAAAAGGAAACAAAAGTATTTTTTTCCTGGGTTGTCCTGGTTTCAGCAGTAGCAGTCATTTTTCTTCTTCTTAGTAGCTGGTGCAGTGCTGTGTTTTTGACTTTTGGTCTGGGAACAG